>LPNX010851828.1:117591-149140 GCA_001517045.1 Pseudotsuga menziesii
GTTTCCATTTATAAATAAGTGATGGAGACAGCTTATTTCAAATCCACAATCACCAGTATCCTGCCTCTGCCAAAATTGCTCGTGAAACCCTAGCTCACCATTGAGTTACTTTCACCGTGAGAGCCCCTTTTGGCCCATTTCCACCATTGGAGAAAGAGAAGGAGCAGCTTGGAGCTCGGAGCCACCGACATCAGACCAGCACAACGGACTTCACCAACCTCCACATTGGAGGTAACATCAATAAAGATCATTATTTACTATTTACTGTTTTTGTTTCATGTTATTTACTTTCTACTCTTTTGCTTAATAAACTTGTTTAGATTTAGTTTTTCATTTCAGTTATAGCTTTTAATTCACATTTCATTGAACTGCTACTAAGGAATCCATTGTCCTTAGTAGGTACTCATTCGTACAAGCTAGGGCTAAAACCCTAGCAACAAGAAGGATTATTCATCTATGCTTCCTCATTGGACTCCTCACAAGCCTTAGCGATATTTGCATTCCTCTAAACTATAGGTTTATTCTTTGGGCATTCCCATGACATGTGTCCAATTTCCTCACGTGTATAGCATTTCACTTCTCTATTTCTGCCTCTTCCTCTAACATTAAACCTGCCTCCCCTGAATCCTCCTCTTTGGGTGTTTGGCTACTAGAACCTTCTACCTCCTCTATTTGCATATCATTTTCCTTTGGTTGTACTTCTTCCTTGATTCCTCTAGTTTTGTCTTCTTAGTAGCCTCTCTTCTACCCTTGAGGCTGCCTTATAAGCATCTTCATCAGTATTCAAATTCAATAGGTTGATCTTATCTTGTATCTCATATCTTAGTCCATTTACATATCTAGTCACTCTTTCTATGTCCCCTTGTTTATGTCCAGGTCTAATACTCAGCTTAAAGAATTATTCTGTGTATTCTTTAATAGTCATACCCTTTTATCTAAGAATTTGTAAATTTCTAATGAGAGTCAACTGATAATCCTTAGGCCTAAATTCACTTCGAATTTAATCTAACTTTTTATCCCAAGTTTTGATTTTGGACTTACCTCTTCTTTCCTTGTGGATCTGAAGTTCATCCCACCAAATAGATGCATGTCCCTTTGGTCTAGTCAATGCATATTTCACCTTCTTTTTATCCTCAATTTATTCAAAATTGAAGTACTTTTCTAGAGCATTGATCTAGTCCATGAGTTATTCAACATTCAAATTACCTTCATACATGGGAACTTCAACTTTAGGCTTGTTACTAGCTTTCACCAGCATCTTCAATACCTGCATTTCTTCAGCAATCTCCTCTTGGTCTTGTTTAGAGGATTCCCCTTCATCGTTGGTGTCTATACTCTCTGAATTCCTTCTCTCCATAACCTCCATCCTAGCTTGGAGATGTCTTATATCCAATTGTGTGTTTGCCTTTAAAGCTTGTCTTCCTCGACCACCTCCTACTGGAACTCCACGTGCTCATCCTCACCTTGGTGGCATCTTTCTATAAGCTCTGATATTTTGCTTTGATACCAAAACTGATTCCAATGAAGAGCTAGCAGGCCTATCTTATCTTAATCAGCACTAACTCTGGTTAAGATCTTCTTCTTTGACAGCTGATCGGTTGTCTGACTCAAACTCTGACATATTTCCGCAACTTACTTCCTTCCGTAACTGTTTTTCTGTAATTGCCTTTCCTTTCGCAATAGTCTTTCCGTAATTGCCTTTCCACAACTCAGTTTTCACAACTACTTTTTTGCGATTGCTTATTTCTGATTGTGGATGTATCTTCCCTTTTTTCCCAAAATGGGCTTCTGCAATTCTTATGAGTCGTCTATTTCTTGCAGAATCTATCTCTACCATACAATCTGTCTTCTTTAGGGCGGAATTTTTTCGTCCTTTTCCAGTGATTTTTGGTGGAGAGCTTGAATCTTCTCTTGTAACTTTTGACTGCATTGAACTTTATCCTTTGCCTTCTTGATTTAAAGAAACAATTTCTGATTATGATCTCTTAGACGAGAGATGTCTTCATCTCGTTCTTGTATGTCCTTGTCGAATTTATTTCTCGCAATTTCAAATTCCTTAGATTGTTTGGTGGACTCCCAAATACGATCTTTCAATTTGGTATTTATTAAATCATTAAAATACTTCTCCTTGTCATTTTCAAATTGTAATTTTTGAGTACTTTCCTTGTAGTATCCTAATTCGCTTTCAAGTTTTTGTGATTGCACCTGTGAGTTACCTTGCTCATCTTTCATGATAAAATGTTTATCACATATTGGACATGATCAATTGTCATTCTTAAAAAAATTCGGATATTGGAATTCCATTTCACAATAAGGACACTTAGTCCAAAATTTAGATTTATATATGGAATCCATAATTTCTTCAACAATTCCACAATTAGCTCCAATAACTTTTCTATATCTTTAATTTATTTCTGCTCTTTTTTAATATATTATTTGACCTTTTGGTATTTCTTCTCTTTCTTGTTACCAAACAATTTTTTTTTTTTTCAAAATAGTTCTATAATAATTATTATTATTATATAGTTTTAATAATTTTTTTTAAATGTAATAATTATAATAAAAGTATATCATTCTAGTATTTTATTTTTTTGTGTTAGCAGGGTTTACGTGGAGAAGGCAGGCAAGGGTGGCTCAAAGAGGAGTGATGAATGGGAGGATGGAAGGCAAGGCGAGAGGTGTAGGGCTTAGGGTGGATGGGCGCATGAGCAGCGGACGGGGAGGACGTGTTACAAACTGGATGCAACAACGGGGTGGACTGGCGAAAGAGAAGGGTAATGAGGATCGTGGGAGAGACGCAGAGAAAGATGGAGCGCAAAAGTGAGTTAGTAGGAACGATGGATGAGGGTGTGCAAGAATTGGAGGGAAAGTGGGGAAGGCAAAGGAAGAGACAGGGATGCGTAAGAGTAAATCCTACAGGCGAATCATAAGGAGTAGGGCTAATCATTGTAAGTGAGGTTGGAAGGTCACAGAAGTGAGTGATGTAGAGGGGAAACGTGTAACAATGGCGACCAAGTGTAGAGAGGAAAGGCAGTAACTACTGCATTTTTAAGCTTTCCTTTTGGATTTCTTCACTTTGGCAGTGGCTATTATTCAACAAAATTCTAAACTTTATTGGTAAAAAAAATATTTGAGGCTAATAAAAACTCTAGTGTGGAGAAACTCCCGAAATTAGTTACCCAAAATCCAGTGTCATGGAGTGCCCAAGAAGGGACTCTGATACCACTGAAACAAAGAAACTTTGTTTCTTACATAAATAACCAGTAGAGATAAGTTAGGTTACAATAATTCATGAATAATAAAATATATGTTTTTGATAAGATAATAGTTGATATTACAATGAAAATGATATTTGTATAAATACCCATGCAAGGGTTTCCTTGGTGATGAGACGCCACCTTTCATAAGGCACCTCTTCATTTAATTTATTTAGTTAATTAATTTATTAATATTATTTACTATTGCTAATTATTATTTAATTTGTTCGTTACATGTGGATGCTTCAGTCCATGCAAATATTCGTTTAATTCACAAATACTGGCGGTCTCTTCATTAAATTACCCCCTACATGTCTCATGGAGAAAGGAACTTTTGACATCATTTGGTGGACTTCCCAATTCAGTGAAGCACTATAAGTAGCATCATCCATATTGAGTCCATTATAGCGAATGGATCAAAAGTCTCAAATTAGTTAACACCCTCCTATGAAAACCTTTAGAAACTAACCATGCTTTATGTTTATCCACCTATCCATCAACATTGTACTTGGTCTTGTAGACCCATTTTAAACCAATAATATTCTTACCCTTGGGTAAGGGAATCAATTCCCAAGTTTGATTCTTGAATACAACATCATATTCAACACACATAAAAACCTTCCATTTAAAAGAATCGTTGGCATAATTAAAAGTAGTGGGATCCTCTTCAACCTTGGTGAGAAGGGAATGTGGGGTAAGAGGCTACCAATGATGTATCAGTTCATTGTCGGGTGTGTTACTCCCCATTTTGCATGGCTGTCTTTGTGATTTTTGTCACATGTTTCAGTTGGGATTTGCATCTTGTTGGAAATTTGATGCCCTAGATGATTTGTATGACCAACTATTGATGATGGATGATAGTAGCTAATGTGTGTCTGTAAATTTCAATAAAACCCAATCTTGAGTTACCTAGTATATATATTTTTATTAATGACTGATAACCACAAATGAGTTTCTTCACAAATATTGCAGCGGAAAATAAATACTGAGAAAAAATAAAACAACAATCACATCAACAAAGACCAATATTTTTGGGTATGAAAACCCCCCAAAAAAACCAAGATGGGAAAACCAGTGCAGCAGTCTTAGGAGATATTTTTATTAACAAGATATAGAACAGTACAATCCAGAAATCAATTTTACCCAACCTAGCAAAATCGTCCAACCAAAACTCACTGAAAAACCCCAGCAAGATCGTACAGCCCATGGGTCATCCTTGTGTTATCGTGTACAACCCTGTGTCAATGTACAACCCTCTGCATCAGTGTATGACCTCTTTACATCAATGTACCACCCTTGCATTAGCATGTACGATTACCTACATCATCGATGTACATTCCTTGCATCAGATATTACGACCTCCTACATCAACTTGTACGTCTATTCTACAATTTGCGTGAGTTTCTTTGTCAATCTCTGAAAAATGCCCTTCAATCTCACTCTCTGCAAAATTCTCCTGCAAACTTTCTTTCTCACTCTCCGACTGAAAAGCTATGAGCAAGAACTCTCTCTAAAAATGAGTGTGTCAAAGGAATTGTGTTGTGTGTCCTCTCCACCAAATCAATCTCCTTTTAACTCAATGGCCAAGCGAAAACCCTAACTCTCACTATGGATCAATGGATGAGATCCTCCGATGAGATCAATGGACAAGATTAGATTATCCATCACTTAAATTATTTTTCACTTTAACTTTATAAAAGTACCTCCATTAAGTCAAATTAAAATTAGATCACATAATGCACTTTTCCTAAGTAAAAACTTTAGATAAAGGCAATGATCAATCTGGCTTCCTGTTTTATGTATTCCATCAAGCAAGGACACATGCAAATGATAGAAGATATTCCTTGTTGCCACTTTCTATCACTCCTCTCAATGACGAAGGGATTCGGTAGCAACCCCAACTTGTTTCTGAACTTCACAAAGTTGTGCCTGCAAAGTGCCTCGATGAATATGTTTGTCACCTGCTCATCTGTTTGAATGTACTCCAACTAAATGGTTCCTCTCTGTGCATAGTCTCTCAGGAAGTGATACCAAATGTTTATATGCGTGTTCCAGTCATGGAATACTGGATTCTCAAATAGCATAATGCCACTCTAATTGTCATGGTGAACAACTGTAGCCTCCAACTCACACTCAAATATCCCTGGATTCTCAGCCACATCCCTTCACATGCATCCAAACTGGCTTCCATGTACTCAGCCTTTGACGAGCTCAATTCAACTGACTTCTGCTTCTTGCTGAACCAAGAAGAGAACGCCTAACCCAATGTTGAAGCAACAACCTGAAGTGCTCTTCCAGTCTTCTACACATTCTGCCCAGTCAGCATCTATAAGCATGCTAGTTGTACACTCCCACTACACTCATAAATCAATCCATACTCTATTGTGCCTCTAATGTAGCGAAGCACATGCTTCATAGTTGTCCAATGTACTTTCTGAGGGTCCACCATGAACTAACTCAAAGAGTTGACTGCAAAGCTAATGTCTAGTTGTGTGTTGACCAGATACATGAGCGACTCGATAAGCTAGTGATACATAGTAGGATCAAACTCGAAACTTGATGCAACAATATTCCTCAATTTGGTAACTAGAGGCATGGTCATGGGTCTACAATCCTCCATCATGAATCTCCTCAAGATCTCTACTGCATACTTCCCCTGTCCAATGAAGAATCACCCATCTCTCTGCCAAAATTCCAGACTTTGGAAGTAATGCATCAACCCAAGGTCTTTCATCTCAAACCCAACTGCAAGGTTGGACTTACAGTCGTCAATCAATCTCTCATCTCTTGTAAGAAAGAGATCATCTACATACAAAACCTTTATGAGAGGTACCTTACCTGACAAGCTGTGGTCAGCCTCACTCCACTGGAATCCCATCTCTCGTAGATAGTAGTCAATCCTAGAGTACCATGCCCAAGGTGCATGTACTTGAGCCAATAAAGAGATTTGTGCAACTTGCATACCTTTGACTCCCTGTTCTCCACCTCGAACCCCTCAGGCTGCTCAATGAATACCTCCTCCTCTATAACTTCATTGACGAAGGAAGTCTTCACGTCCATCTTATGAACGTGCCAACCCATCTCTGTTGCTAATGAGATAATAGTCCCAATAGAAGAATATCTAGCTATAGGGGCGAAGGTATCCTCATAGTTGATACCTTCCTTCTGTGAATACCCCTTTACCCTGTAGATCCACCTAGATCCAACCACTTGTTTTCCTTCTGGCCTCGGCACAACCTCCTATACCTATTTTTTCATAATGGAGCCATACTCCTCAACAATATCCTCTTGCCACATATCATGTTGTGCAGCCTCCTCAAAACTGGAAGGCTCATAGTTAATCAACTCTGTCATTGAAGCCATATAGATAAGTCTATCTGGTGGTTTTCTTTGCCTAATGGAGCTCTGTGGAAGAGTCACCTTCCTAGAATCTTGAACTGTGGACATGAGCCACTTAGGTCATGGCCTAGTGTCTACCTTCTGCAGCTGCTAGATATCCTCCTGCTGCGGCCCATCCTCCAAGTTAGTGACCAAACTTATATTGTCCACCTGACTCCCTCTGACTATTAGAACCTGTGCCCTATGTCTGTACCTATACCTGTGGATCCTCCAATTTATTCCTAACTCATGTGTTGCATGCTCCTGTGTTGGTAAGTCCATATATCTTCGTAAGGATCTTTCCTCATCAAACTGGGAATGCCTGCTCACAATGATTCTCTTATGAGCCGAAATATATACCCTATATTCCTCAGAAGTCTCGTTGCAACCAACTAATAGCCCCTTCTCACCAAAAGGGTCCAGCTTCTTCCTAGTGTCAGCATGGATTTAACAATAGCTGATGCTCCCAAATATGTGTAGATGACTTACATCTAGCCTAGTTCCTGTGAAGACCTCCTCAGGTGTCTTCCTCCTGAAATTTGTGTGGGGACACCTATTCTAAATGTAGACTACAGTCATGTATGTCTCGATCCATAGGAATAGTGGCAATCCCTAATCAAATAGCATGGCCTTGGTTACTCCCACCAATGTTATGTTCTTCCTCTCTGCCACTCCATTTTGCTACGAGGTATGAGGAAATGTGTGCTCCTTTTTTATCCCCTTCGATAAATAAAAATCCAAGAATTCCTTGGAGGTGTACTCACCCTCGTTTTATGTCCTCAATACCTGAGTCTTCCTCCCTGTTTGGTTTTCCATGAGAGTCTTGAACACCTGAAAGCTCTCAAAGACGTCTGACTTGGCCTTCAGGAAATAGATCTAGGTTTTCCTGGAATAGTCATCAATGAAATTGACGCAATAACTGTATCCACTGAAATATTGGACACTAATGGGTTTGCAAACATCCAAATGCACCAAGTCCAAAGTCCCCTTAGAATTATGCTCACTCTGTGGGAAAAGCTTCCTGATGCTCTTCCCTAATGCACAACCCTTGTAGTGGTTATGCTTTTCCTCCTATACCTGAAGAAATCTAGTAACTATCTATCTCAAATGCCTCAATGCTCCATGGTGTAAGTGTTCCATACTCCTATGCCACAAGTCACCCTAACTACTGCTTCTGTTAACCATAGCCTTTGCAGACTCAAAGTGTAGTTTGTACACCTTCCCACTCCAGATCCAAATCACCTGATCCAAGCTCCTATCGTTACCTTGGTCCTGATATACACTTTCCTGTCACAAAACTTCACCTGAAACTCCTTGTCCTCCAGGGTGGACAAATATATAAGGTTTTTCGCCAAACCCAAAACATATAATACGTCAGGAAAACTGAGGGGTTTTCCAAAATCCCTCTAAAACCAAACAGTACCAACTCCCTACCCCTGATACCATGCATCATCTTCCAACTCAATGTGGATATTTACTCTACCCTCCTGCAAGCTTATGAAGAACCATTTATGTCTTGTAATGTGACAAGATGATCCATTGTCAATGTACCAAATGGTGTTCCTTGTGGTGCTTGCCATACAATCTATCAAAACAAAAATCCTCGTCGAAGCTTTTGCTGAACTCTTCCACCTCTACAAAACCTGCCATCCATGTATAGTCCAAAAATCTTCCAACTACAGCATTATTGTAACTTATAACAATTGGTAAGTACTATGATTAAAAACTTGAGGAGAAAATACTATAAAATAAAATAAAATAAAAATTTAAAAGCCATGATGATGAAGGGTGTCTTTTGGCACTAAGAATCCAACCCTAATATCCTTATAACTCATGGGCATGGATAAATGGTCCTTTCGATGCATTTCTACTCGAATAACTTCCAAAACGAGCCGTGGAGACTTCAAGACTTATATTCCATCAAGATTTCTCCTTCCCATTCCTCACAACACACCAATGGTTCCATTAGAGGATGCATGTCACTACCCACTATTGTGCCTTTGCTATCCCTTGCTTACATCTCTTAATACTAGGTCAAACCTTAGAAAATTCACACATGACACATATGTTACCTATATGGTTTCCCATATTTGAAGGAGAACAGGAGGAATATAAACAAGGGTGCTTCCAAAAGCTATCTTAGTCGTAATGTGCCGAACCTTTTCCCAATTCCTTCCTAATTTCTATCAAACAACGCCAATTATATCACTTGAACAGCTACTATTACAATAAATGAACATTGGATGAAGGGGTGCCATATCGAATTCATACAACACCACATGAGGAAGAGAACCATGTGATACAATACAATGATGAGACATTGAACACTTATGCACTACAAATGTTGGTGTTAAGAAGCTTTGAGAGATGGAGAAGAATGAATGCCTTATATTCCATCTTTATTGGTTTAGAGTGAGTTTGCATTTGAACAACAACTTCATAATGAACAATTATTTAAATAGATTATCACAATTAAAGATATCTCTCCCATTTTTTAATATTAATTTGTTCCTTATACCTTACTTACACCCATGTTTAGAGAAAGAGTCCATCCTAAAGTTTCATCGATACTTTTCCTTCCCATTCCTCACACAATGCTAACATTAGAGGATGTATGACACTACCAACTATTGTACCTTTTCTATCCATTACTTGCATCTCTTAATAGTACTACAACAAACTTCAGAAAATTTGCATAGAACACATGTTTTCCTATGTGTTTCACCATTATTTGAAGTAGAAGAGAGGTAATATAAACAAAGTCCTTTCCAAACGCCATCTGAGTCACAATTTCACGACCCTTGTCCCAACCACTTAATTTATATCAAACAACACAAGCCAATTATATCACTCAAACACCTACTTCCATGACAATTGGACATTGGAAGAAGGGGTGCCATATCGAATTCATACAATACCATGTGAGGAAGAAAGCCACATACAATACAACAATAAGACATTGAACACTTCTGCACTATAAATGTTGATATTATGAAGTATTCAAAAAATGAGAAAATAAATATCTTAAATTCCATCTTATGAATTTAAAGTGATTCGACATTTGAACCAACAACTTTATAATAAAAAAAT
The DNA here is from genome assembly GCA_001517045.1 of Pseudotsuga menziesii. Taxonomy (NCBI): domain Eukaryota; kingdom Viridiplantae; phylum Streptophyta; class Pinopsida; order Pinales; family Pinaceae; genus Pseudotsuga; species Pseudotsuga menziesii. The sequence goes on from LPNX010851828.1 coordinate 127,317, forward strand.
TAATTGAATAGATTATCACCATTAAAAATATCTCTCCCATTTTTAATATTGATTTATTCCTTCACCCACACCAATGTTTGTCAAATTGTCAAACTTCTTTATTATGAATGGGGAGTACTCAATAGAGAGAGTCCTTTGAAACCTTTGCTTGTACTGAAATTCTTGGACCAATGGAAAAAGACATGATTCTAAATAATTGAAAGGAAATGAAACCTTATAATTAATTAAAAATCATCCACTATTTCTACGTTTCCTTCGAAATCGTAAATGATCCCGCACCTATGACCCCTAAAGTACTGTTAGAATTATGCACTATATCAAATTCTATTTCGAGAAACTTATCTTGTATTTATATATTGTACGTAAAAAAAATTCTTATGGTGTATGGTATGATATGGCATCGTTAATAAAAACTTCCTGTAAGTGGAATTTGTGTTGAACGTGCATGGCGGTAGAAGTGTTGTTCCGTTAAACCTTGCAGACGTGAGCCAATGAAAACAACGTGAAACATGTACACTACCTTTCTGAAAATACATGACTGGAAGGGCAAGGTAGTTTATCAACACCGAGTTAATCAGTCTAAAATGCCTTCAAAACCCCAAGTGAGTATCCTTGTGATTGGGACGCTATACTGCATTGTCGCGGATTCGACATGTCTGCAAGGCTCCTCGATTCAAAAGTCGCGGCGATTGGAAACAGAGGTAGGCTTTCTTTCTTTGGGACATGGAATCCAAGTAGGGGCATGCACTTACATGTGTTCGTGTAGTCATCATTTGTACTTCTACGTCCGTATAGCACACAAACATCTTCAATTCCCAGGATTTCATAAATACCCACCTACTCTTCCCAACTTCACACTTGTGCTCCATCTATCAATCCACCATTCACTGTAACGAAGAAAGAATAGCAAAAGAGCAATGGGTGTTCTCTCCCCTTCGATGATGAAGCTGACGCTTAAATGGGTGAGTTTAGGCGTGACCCTTCTCCTTCTCCTGCACTGGGGTTCCCCCAGCGTTGACGCGCATGAAGACAATATGTATGAGGAAAACTGGCAACAACAACGACGCGGGTCGTGCGATCCGCAGGAGATTGTCTTCTTGCCGGGACTACTTGGAGCGGCGGAGAGAGCAGGAGAGTTGCTGCAACGAATTGGAAAGAATGTCTCCACAATCTCGATGCCCAACCATATAGCAAGTGCTCGATCAATCTGCATCCTTCATGGGTTCTCAGGATGCAATTAATCAACGCCGTGGGCGCCGGGAAGGGCGAGGTCAAAGAGAAGAGCAAGAGATGGCGGAGAGAGCCGCATACCTTCCAGATACATGCAACATCTAGGAGCCTCCCTGCCGCTGCGATATTCGACGCCCCTCTCGTAAGTCTTTCCCAGGTACTAATTAATAGACGAATAGTGGGTAATTCGGGTAGCTGTGTTTGTAGGGAGTTGCGGTCCCGCGTTTTAAGTATAATGTGGTTAAGCACATTATTTCATGTTACTGCTATCCATTTTAATACATTCTCTAGTCCACCATTTTCATTGACATAATCTACATATGTTTTTTTCTGAAGGACTTACACTTCGCACCCTAATGAATGGTGAAATTAATTCATGTACTAGTTGTGGGAGGGCAGGCTTTTCCATGACGGGGGGCAGCTTTTGAGTGACGAACAAGAGAATATAGATACTATGTAACTAAATAAAGAAGGGAGGTACTCAACCGCTATGAATTTGTGGTTTTCATTTCGGAGGAGCTAATAGTTATATATCTACATGCTCTCATCTAATTTAATTTGATGGCCACCACTTATATCATAGCCAGATCTATTCCCTTGTATGTAAGAAAGAACTGAATGAATGAGAAAGTTCATTTCATGGCATGATCTCTTTTCTTTCGTTTCATTTCATGGTCGCCACTTACATCATAGCTGCCTCTTCTCATATATGTAATAAAGCAATAAAGCATTGAATGAACGGGGAACATAAGATTCAAAGTAAATTTTAAAGTACTGGACCGGGAACCATATAGCGCCAGGTTTCACTAGCCATATAGTAGTGTGTGTGGTTTCACTAGCCTAGACTAGAAGCTTAGAGAGGACAAGACAGACTTACTATGGCTAGAAGAAATAAAATTTATCTAAGCAAGACTTACTATAGCTAGTAGAAATAAGGTTATCTAATGTCTTGGCTTGTGGTAGATAAAACATTTTGACCTTTGACATGTCAATGTTCTTCTTACCACCCTTCTTTTTCTTTGTCTTTCCCTTTCCCTATCTAATCAAGACTTACTATAGCTAGTAGAAATAAGGTTATCTAAGGTCTTGGCTTGTGGCAAATAAAACATTTTGACCTTTGACATGTCAATGTTCTTCTTACCACCCTTCTTTTCTTTGTCTTGCCCTTGCCCTTGCTTGCTAAGATTGTAACCTCACAATCTGTGGGGTACTTTTGGATGAACCTGAACCTTGACCGATACATATCTCTTCTTGCACAAAGTCATCCCACAATCTCTTCCAATCAAGGAGCTTCTCCCTAGCTACCATGCCTTTAAAAAAGACGTCCCATGGCTTAGAAAAGCCATTGAGGGCTATCCGAACTAGCTCCTCATCTTCAATCTTAGAGCCCAGATATCCAAGTTCATCCTTGATCTATGAGATCCTTGTGAAATAAGGCACCAACCCTTAACCCTTGGCCATCTTAGTGCTTCACAGTCTCTCTTGTAGCACGATCTTTCGATTCTCGTTCTTACTCTAATACAGGCTTTTCAGAGCCGTCCACATGTCTAATGTAGTCTTCTTCCTGGAAAGGTGAAGGAATATGTGATCCTTCACCCCATCCAAGATAATCAACATGACTCTAGAATACACCCTCTTCCAGCTAACCAACTCTATCGGATCTGTGGGCACAGCCTTCTTGGAGTCAATGTGCTCCTCTGCATCACTAACATCTAGGATCCTCATGATGCTCTCTTTCCATGTAGGAAAGTTTTGAGCACCCTAGAGTCTATCCTCGACTTTCAACTGTATGGCCATAATGAAGTGTACCTATCATACCCTAGATCTAAAACCCTAGGTTTGTGTCTTCAATAGATCTGCCCCTGATCTATCCAATATCGTTGCTTTTCTCTTAGATCTGCTCAGAAGAGCTCTCATACCATGTAAATTTCCTTAAAACCCAATCTTGAGTTACCCAGTATACAATTTTTTTTATTACTAAAAACCACATATGAGTTTCTTCACAAATATTTCAACATAAAATAAATACTGAGAAAAAATGGAACAACAATCACATCAATAGAGACACCAATATTTTTGGGTATGGAAACCCCCGAAAAAAACTAAGATGGAGAAACCGATTTTTGGGTATGGAAACCCCCGAAAAAAACCAAGATGGGAAAACTGGTGCAACAGTCTTAGGAGATATTTTTATTAGCAAGATATAGAATAGTACAATCCGGAAATTGATTTTACCCAACCTGGAAAAATCGTACAATTGAAACTCACTAAAAAAACCCAACAAGATCATACAGCCCTTACATCAGGCCTACGTCAGCGTGTACGATCCTGCATCAATGTACGACCCTTATGTCAGCATGTACGGTTGCCTATGTCAGTGATGTACAACCCTTGCGTCAGATCATATGTCCTCCTCCGTCAGCTTGTACGACCCCTCTGTGATTTTCTTGAGCTGCTTTGTCGATCTCTGGAAAATGTCCTTCAATCTCACTCTCTGCAAAATTCTCCTGCAAACTTTCTCTCTCTCTCCAACTGAAAAGCTATGAGCAAGAAATCTCTCTCTCTGACAATGAGTGTGTCAAAGAAACTGTGTTGTGTGTCCTCTCCACCAAATCAATCTCCTTTTAACTCAATGGCCAAGCAAACCCTAATTCTCACTATGGATCAATGGATGAGATCCTCTAATGAGATGAATGGCCAAGATTAGATTATTCCACTTAAATTATTTTTCACTTGAACTTTATAAAAGTACCTCCATTAAGTCAAATTAAAATTAGATCACATAATGCAATTTTCCTAAGTATAAACTTTGAATAAAGGCAATGATCCATATGCCTTCCTGTTTTATGTCTTCCATCAAACAAGGACACATGCAAATGATAGAAAACCTTCCTTGTTGCCACTTTCTAACAATGTCTTCTCATTATGTTTGAACTATTGATATTGATGGTTATGGATGAGGGTTTGCTAATGCATTTCATTGATATTGCATCTCCTTGATGAAGCATTCTAGTCTCTATGATGGATGTAACCCCTTGATGACAAGTACTTTTCTTCTATAAAGCACTTAGATGGTTTTTCATGGTATGGTGTCATATGATGGATCTCTATAGAGCACCCCTCATTCTAGAATTTTGTATGGTGACATACACAGAATTGATATGGAGAATAAGGAAGAGCAAGCTCACATTGGAGTATGTCTTACTACATAAAAGATGAAACACTGGTCACTTCGCAAAGAAAGATGGGGTTAATCTGCAAAAGCACAAGGCTGTAACTATTGCATTCTGGTGAATATTTCTAGCAATAATAGAGGCATCCATTGGTCATTCTAAGAGGCTACCACAGAGCATACTTAATAGAATTTTTCTATAAAAATTATTCCTATGGTTGGGCGGTTTGCAGTCAACCCTATATTAGTAAAAACAGAGCATGGTTGGGGTTCCCAGCCTCGTAGACGAGTTTGTTAACAGATTTATGAGGAGATCAAAGAGCATTTCTCTATCATCTAGTCCATGAGATGTCTTCTAGGTTTGCTGTCATAGACAAGTCCACAAAATTTTCCTGTGTATGTGGCATATTTGAAGATTATAATAGCAACATCATTTTCTAGATTTAACTTCATATCTAGCACATTGAACTGGTTGATCTTCACCTTCAAATAAAACTGGAAATACATCTACAACAGATTGGTTGAATAGATGAAGGATGCATGGCAGCAGGCACACCTTTCAGATATGTTTGACAAAGTACATATGTAGCACAGCTATAGCAGCATCCATGAAAGATGATTTTATTGCAACAATAGTCTGGAGAGTTATATACAACAATTTTTTGTGCTATTATGGGCCAATTTGAAACACGCTTGAACGGTTATTCACACTTTTGGAATACCATTCCTATTATAGGACTTGAGGCTTTTTGTAGTATGTATTAGTGGACCTGTATCACTTTAACTGTATGGTAGGTTTGAATAGCCTTAAAACAACATCCATATCCAAGGCATTATGTTTATAATCATGCATCATTTCCACTTAGAGCATGGCTTGATCAAATCATATCTCTTTGCATGCTGTTTACATGATGATTTTGCAATTTTGATGGTTTGAATAGTGGGCACTAGATCACGAACACCCTAGGTCATCTTGAGGACTATGATACATGGTTGAAAATATTATCTCATGTCCTTTCTAGTGGTATAAAACACTCCCTTTGTTTCCCTAGGGCTTTGGAGCAATTGAATATTCTTGGCATCAGATCCTGGTTTTGGGGCCATTTTTAGCAGATTTGATAGCCTATCTTCAGAAAGTTCATTCTCTAAAACCATATATTTGTTGGTGGAATATCATATACGGATGGAAATGTTGTTTTGTGATATTTCCAATGATGTAAAATCCCCCCCCCGTAGTTCCCTAAGGTGGTCGAAATATGGAAGCATTTTTCTAGGCATCAGATTCTGGTTTTGGAGACATTTCAGCATGCAACTTTCTATGGATGATTTTATAAATTTGACCTTGGCACATGTGGATATGTGTTGGAGAAGGGTCCGTCCCCTTTTCTCATAGGCTTGATCATTTATCATGGATGCATTGAATAAAGCACTCCTTAGATCATGTATCTACCTTCTTGCACATGCATTGTTGAGGTAGTTGATGAATGGGTTGTTATGTGGACATATTTTGGTTCAAGGAATTGGTTACACAATTATTCATTCCATAATTTGAGAAGTGTTCACTTCATGGAGGAGCATATTTGACCCATTCTATGCCTTATCTATTGAGGTGTTCCACCATTTAAGGAGGCTTGCACTTGCTTCTATGGAGTCTTGTTGAGGTTTTCCACATTTGGATGGCCATACTTGCTATTCTTGCACTTTATGGAGATGGCACACATCATGGAGGTTGGGTTTGCACATGTTTCTATGCCTTGTCTAGTGGAGTGACATCTCTTGGAGGTTATCTTGTGGAAGGTTTCTCATACTTCTTATGCTTGGATGGTGGATGAAACTGAAATTACCAATGGCTTTGAGGCTAAGTTGCAGGAAACTCCGTCAAGAAGGGTGTACCAGTACCGAAAACTCCCCAAAATGCAAGTACTGGTATGAAACGCCACCGAAATGCCACTAGCCATAACCTACAGAGTTTCCAGATTTGGAAACACCGTACAGTACGGTTGGCATAGTTTTGGGTACTTTCAGTGCTGTACAAAAATCTGTAACTCCATAGGGTATGACTGGCGGAGTTTCGGGTACTTTCAGTGCTGTATGGCGCGTTTCCAATTTTTTTTTCGGTTGTTGGGTTAAGAAAACAATGGGTTTTCTTAAAATTAATTTTTAGTTTACCTAATTAACACCTAGAAACATCTAAAACCCTATTCTAAAGTCTTTATAAGAACATGTTTGCCATAAACTATACACAATGTTTTGGGAAGAGCGTCCTTCGAAAGTGACCGAGCAGTGAAATTCCATAAAAACAAATTGTTTGTTTGTCTTTTTATTGCAGCCGTACAACAGGGGCAGCTGTTGACAAGTTATAAGTAAAGTCCAAACTCTGTTATTAAAATATTGACCAACGTTTTGATCACAACGTCCTTTGATCAACGTTTTGATTAAAATATTGATTAACATTTTTTTTTTTTTGTGCAACATCTTTTTCTTATAAAGGCTAAGTTTGTGTAGCACATAACGCCTCACGTATAAACTTATAAAGGCTAATTTTGGATGTAAAGCTTCATCTATGAAGGCTATTTTTGGATGTAAAGCCTCATTTGATAAAGGATTAGTTAATAAAGATGTGATTTTCTTCTCAATTATTGTTTATTTGTCTCATTCTTATTTTTTTACAAAACAATGAAGTATTTTAAAATAATATATCTATATATATATATATATATATATACGACGTTTCTCCCAGCATACCCATTTTTGGGGGGTCATGTTTCTAGGCATCCCCATTTCAGAAACTTGGAAACTTTTCCACGTTTCGTGCAACTTAGATTTGAGGTAATAAAAGAATAGGCTATCCATCTTTTATGGATTTTTATCAATTGGAAGTGTAATTTAGGTGCACCTTTTCTGCTCTAGATCATGTGTTTTCCGATGGCCATGCTATTTTTTCTTCCTTATCTTCATTTGAAATTTTCACTCTAGAAATTTCCATTGCTTGATTTTGAAATAAGCCCAGCCATTAGAGAGTAGCTAGGATTGTGCACTACAACCCTAGCCCTTTCTAATCATTCCCAGAAACCCTCATGTGATCCTTGGTTGACCCTATTTTCCCATTTGATAAGACACTAGTATATAATCCATTAATCAACTTTATCTTTTACTTTCATAAACACATTGTTTTTCTAGACCTACTTTTCAAATTCACCTTGTGTTGTTAAAATTATTGTAACTTCAGAAGATATTCCAAAATGTATTGAATTACTCCTTTGAGAGATGAGTTTGGTCTCGTTAGTGTCATTGAAAGAAGCAATGTAAACCTACTAATGTAAGTCGGGTCATAGTACCCAAGTGTCAATATAATAAATGTTATTTTGTGGTGTCAAGTTGTCAAGTGGGACCAGTCAGTTAGAGAAGTCGGCCCTACTAGGTTAGTAGTCAATTCAACTGAAGAATATAAATAGGGAGGCACTCCTCTCTATTTGGACACACTCACTCAAGCTGTCTTAGCAAGAGCGAGAAGGATTAGTGCACCATAAAGAAGAGAGCAGTTGTTGTCTAGGGTTTACATTACACTCGTTGAGTTCTATACTAAGAAAGTTTCACGAGGTTTTCTCCCTTGTGGTTTCCCCAAGAAATATCTTTGTGTTCTTTTGTTCTTGTGTTTCTGTGCATGTTTTTCTTTTAGTGATCTTCTAGTCACTAATTGCTTTAAGATATCATCAAATCAATTTAAGAAAAATCAACATGGTATCAGAGCCACCTTGAAAGGAATTACTACACAACTAGGGTTTATTGTTCCCAACAAATTTCTTGACAAATCAACCAGAAAAGAGGGCTCCCAACTCGCCTCTGAAGAGCACATCTTTCTATGGAGACAAAACTGAATTCCAAGAATTTTCAATTTTGGTCCTATAGCTATTGTTGAGACAAACTAGGGTTTCAGTTTTCCTGAGGTTTCATCATCGATATCAGAAAAAGGAAAATACAGTCTCCCTCGCCTCAAGAAGGTGCATCTTTTCCACTATTTAGCTCCACCTGTGATCCCAACTGCAAAATTAGGGTTTCTGCTTCAAAACCTAGGACATCAGGAAGAAGGTCAGTCAAGAGCTGATTTATGCAAGTAAGTATCTTTCCATATTTTTACATTTGAGGTTCTCAATTTTCTAAAGATGACAAAGAATACCAAGCTAGATGAAAAGCTTGAAGGGGATGAAAAATTTAGAGCATGGAAGTGTAGGATCATGCTCATCCTCTAAGAAAATGATCTAGACAAGTTTGTGGAAGAGGAAGTGAAAGAACCAGAAGGAGATGAATCCAAATCCAAGCACAAGAAGGATATGATCATAGCTAAAAGAATCATAGTGGATTCCATTAAAGATAACCTGATTCCTCAAGTATCATCTACAGAGACTCCAAAATAAATGTGTGATTCCCTATCAGGACTATTTGAAAAAAGAAACATTAATAGGAAGATGACCTTGAGTAATCAACTCAAAAGTGTAAAAGCTCAAAAGTCAGAGACTATGCAATCTTACTTTACAAGAGTAGCTCAAATAAAGGATCAGCTTGAAGCCATTGGTGACATGGTTGAAGAAGCATAAATTGTAATGACAACTTTGAATGGCCTTCCAAGAGATTGGGAAGCCTTTATCTGAGGAATTTGCTCAAGAAGAAAACTAACAAAATTATGTAAGTTATGGGAAGGATGTGTCCAAGAAGAAGAGGATAGCATCCAGAGAAGAAAAGCTAAATGACAATGAGGATTAAGCCTTGATTCTTGACTTCCCATGCCAAAGACAAAAGGAAGAGTCATGACCATCCTCCTAAGAATCGAGGGTTTAAAAGACCCAAAAGAGACTTCTCAAATTTTGAGTGCTTCAATTTCCAGAAGTTAGGATACATTGCCATTAATTGTCCCATGAAATAAAAAAGACTCAAAAATATGAGAAGGTTTCAAGCCCATGTTGCTAAAGACAGTGATGAAAAAGTAAAAGAGGAAGCAAAGAAGGATGAAGACTCCATTGAATAATATGTTTTGATCTTTGCTCTAACTGGATCAGTTTCACCAATAAATGATACTTGGCGGATTGAAAGTGGTGCCTCCAAGCACATGACTATTTTCAAGGAGTCACTCTCATGACTTGAACAAAAATAATCCCCACACAAAGTGATGCTTGGAGATGATTCCCAATATCCCATTAAAGGATTAGGAGAAGCATCCTATAAATTAGATTCTGGAAAGCCTATGAAAATGAAGGATTTCCTATATGTCCTAGGACTAAAGAAGAATCTTCTTTCCATTTCAGTATTAGACAAGAAAGGCTTTAGAGTTGCCTTTGTGGATGGAAAAGTCCTCATGTGGACCAAAGGCAAGACTATCAATGATGCAGTAGAGATTGGAGTTGAAGAAGGAGGACTTTACAAATTGAAGGGACACACAAATTCTGCATTATCAACTAGTATAACTAACCCATGCGAGCTATGGCATAGGATGCTTGCTCATGTTCACTACAAAGAACTTCCAATTGTAAGCAAAGTGGTAACTAGTTTACCAGAAATTTAGATTGAACATGAAGGAATGTGCAAAGGATATGCACAAGGGAAGAATATTAAGAATCCCTTTCCAAAAAGTGATAGTAAGGTAAAAGGGATCTTAGATATTATTCACTCAGATATCTGTGGGCCAATGCAAACCACTTCATTAAGTGGGTACTCTTACTATGCCTCCTTCATTGATGACTACTCCAAAAAGACTTGGATATACTCCTTGAAAAAGAAGCATGAAGTGTTTGAAAGATTCAAAGAGTTTAAGGCCCTATTAGAAAACCTTTTTGAGAAGAAAATAAATATTCTACAGTCAGATAATGGAGGAGATTTTACTTCAAATGAATCCAATGATTTCTATAAAGAAGCAGGGATTAAGAGGTAGTTCACCATTCCCTACATTCCACAACAAAATGGTGTGGTGGAAAGAAAGAAAAGATCTATCATGGAAGCTGTGAAAGCTATGATACATGATCAAGATCTCCCAATGTACCCGTGGGAAAAAGCAACAAGAGCAACAGTATGTACTGAACATAATTTCTCACAGTGCCCTTGGGAACAAAAATCTAGAAGAAATGTTTTCCGAAGAAAAACCAAAGGTAAGTCATCTAAAGATATTTGGTTGTCATGTATACATTCATATTCCCAAGGACAAAAGATGAAAGTTAGATCCTTCAGGAAAAAAGGGAATGTTCTCAGGATATAGTGAACAACCAAAAGCTTATACAATATATATACCAGGATACCGTCAAATTGAACTTAGCAAAGATGTTACATTTGATGAAGATACAACCTTCTGAAAATTAAGAAAAGACAAGGAAGATGAAGAGGAGCATGAAACTTATAAAACTGTTGAAGGTCCTAAAGAAGTAGAAAATGAAGAATAAGTCCAGATACCTGAAGAGAATGATATGACAGAGCCCCAACTACCTAAATATTTACCAAATGAATTGATTTCTCGAAAGAGAAAACCTTCCTGGCCTCATGAAGTAATTGAAGAAGCAAAAAGACATGGTGCTCCTGAAGAAGCCATCCGAGAAAGGAAGAAGCCAAAGGCATATCTCGGTTATATGGCCTTAATGTGTGATCTAGTTGATAAACAACCAACTTGTTTTGAAGAGGTAATAAAATAGAAAGAGTGGGCTGATGCAATGGTCGAGGAATACCAATCCATTATAAAGAATGATGTGTGGGAAGGAGTACCTAGACCAAAGGACAAGTCAGTGGTATCCTCAAAGTGGATATTCAAAACTAAACACTCAACAAATGGAAGTATAAAAAACAACAAGGCAAGATTTGTAGCCTGAGGATTCTCTCAGAAAAATGAATTGATTATCATTTGGTCATCATCATCATGTCATGCACATGTCCAAGTCATTAATCACTATCAACATTCTTCATAAAGGAGACCGCCAAAGTCTTCATGGAACTGTCAAAATAGGACTCCTTGATGTCTCATCCAATGTTCCCCCAAGTTTCCGGGACGCGGGAGTGGGGAAATGCACATTGGGGACGTGTGGAGACCACCCCCAAATTTTAGTGAAATTTGGGGGATGGGGGCACGTCCAGGTCTTAATAAAAATTAATATTATAAAAATCCCAGCAATAACAATTCAATGATTCATCCCATGTAAACTACTAAAAGTAAATAATAAATAGTAAATACTAAGTTTATCATTATGCAATATAAATCAAAATATAGCAAATTCATACTGCAAACACGTTATACAATTCATCATGATAATTTTCAAATTTGTCATTTGAATCTTGATATTCATATTTCTAATTTCAATCATTGTAAATGAAAACTTGAATCAATGATATTGCATGCTAAAATAGTGAAACAATAAATTACTAAAGACTGAGCCTGAATAAGAGACTAAACAACAATTAAAATTAAAATTTTGTTTTTTTAGACTAAAATTGGGAAAATCTTAGGGTGCATATAAGAACCCCCCAGTTTCTAGAGGGGGCGTGTGGGAGCCCCCCTTCACCGGAGCGTGCTACAGAACAGGGGGACGCACCCCCTTGTGATTTTTTGAGAGTTTCCTAATTTTGGGGACGCTGAGAAACGTTTCCCCAGGAGCCCCCGAGCCCCTGGGGCGCAGGAAGCGAGGGGGGTGCGTCCCTGACCCTGGGGGCGAGTCCACGTGTAACACTGAAAATTATGGACTTACAACTAACAATTGATAAGTATAAGTTCACATCCCAATTAAATGTTACGACTATATATCTAAATGAAGTTGACATCATTCTGTGTTCACCCTAGATGGAAACACTAGGGACATTCATTTTAAACATGAAGAAGAAGTTTTTTACATTTTCATATAAAAAGAAAAATATAACATTACAAGAGTCTACATGAAAGTCAGATCCAGTAACATTAAAATATCTTTAAAATATTTCAAAAATTATCACCAAAGATAGCTAGAATTCAATAACAAAAATGTAGAAAGAATTCAACAAAGTCGCCATGGACAAGGAAGAAGAGATCTCTTGTCTAAGAGATCATAACCATAAATTGCTTCTTCAAATCAAGAAAGTGAAGGATAAAGCGCAAGACGATCAAAAGTTAAAATAGGAGAATCAAGATCTTCAAAAGATATTATTAGAAAATATCGAAGAAAATGGTCTCCTTAAGAATCATAAACAAGATATAATGGATCATATTCAAAAGAATAAAGATGCTAAGAAAGTGCAAGAAGAAATGATCAAGAATCTTAAGAATGATAAAGTTTTGTTGGAAACCAAGTTGGAGCAAATTTAGAAGAGAACATCAAATCCCTCAAACTCAAAAAGCCAAGTTCAGGAAAAAGAAGCAAATACAAAACCAGTCTTCGTCATTGTTCAAAAAAAAGTCAATCTAGTAAAAAAACAAACAATAAGAACTCCTTATCGACACCTAGATTATAAAAATATTTCTGACCAACGACAAGATCAAAATGAACATAAACAAAAGAATTATGAATTCAGAAAAGAAAGAACTTAAAACGAACAAATTAAGCAGAATACGAGAAGTTTCATCCAACAAGGCGATCAACAAACAACTCCAATAAATATAGATCTTGGATGGACTACTTCACTAACGATGCAACATTTTTTCTTGGGAATTCATAGCTCATATCGTTTCATTTCATTAAGTGTCATAGATACTAACATAAAAGATCACGAGATGACCTTACAAGCAAGAAATCAAATTTAATCCTTGTCTTCAACAAGCTTTGAGGACAAATCTTCCCTTAAGATGAAGACAATGTTATATAAAAACATATATATAGCATACTAACATATATAAAATAATAACATTAAATATCAATATTAATATTAATAATTAATAATTAATTAATAGAAATAATTAATTAATTAATTAGGAAAAGTCAAGTGACGTGCCTTTATGTTTGAAAAGGCATGAATTGGCTTATATAAGCCCTACCATTGTAATTGTAAAAATATCATCTTTTATATCATCAATTATATATTATTTTGTCCATTAATGGAGTGTATGTGTTATTTACGCAGGTTATATGGTAGAAACAATTTTTAATTGTTACAAATTACCAATCTGGTTTTGATAACATTGGTTGTTGTTTAATGGTGAAAGGTTTATATATTTGATCCTTCTTGATAATTTGTAGAACCGAAGTTAGATGGGTCTATACTGGTGTATTTCATGTTCGGTAATGTGGTAAATGCCATTTGTCAAATTTTGGATGTATTATGACAATGGAAATATATCATTATGATGATTCATATCAATATCAATATGTAACTCCCAATCATGGCAACATTTTCAACTTCTAATACCATATAATTTCTTTGTTAGGTTCTCTTATGTCTTTCCTCTCTTTAGTGATAGGTGATTTATGTTAATTTTCACTCACTTGTCTCAATGAGTTGAGCTTAACTCTGATTACTACTTCCAAAAAATTCCCAATTACATACACAAATAAATCTCATATCTAATTTATAAGCATCAATACAATAAACTCATTAACTTGTCTAACATGCACAGCGAAATGAGAAACCAATCAAACACATAGTTTAAGACAGTTATTTACCCTAGAAACTCCAATGGGAAAAACCAACATCTAGGGATTTCTTCGATTTTGAGCCAGAGAAAAAATATAGAAGGTTATACAATAAAAAAATTTACAAGTAGAGAAACTTGGTGCCTTGGAAAGGCGTAGCAAATCTATGGGACAAACCCTAGCTCTGCATGTAATTGCAACTGTTGCTCTGAGGAATGTGTCCTCTACTCTACTCTGCTCTGAATCTCTGATGAACTACCTCTGTCAATATCTGGAAGAGGCAACTCCCTCTCTCTCCTTGAAGAAGTGCTCCCTCTACCCCTCTTCATTGATTTTCTCTGTCTAATGAAGAAATGCACCCTCAATCTCTGAAGCGCAACCCCAACTATAGAAGTGTGCCATCTCTCTTCAAAAGTACACCCCTCTAGCTCTCTCTCAATCAGTATCTGATGAGATCTCATTAATCCCTCCTTAGTCTATGGAGGAAGACCCTCTGTCTCTCAACTCTCCCAACCTCAATATGTGTGTCCTCTGTCTCATAAGTGCACCCTCTACTCAAGAAATGCACCGTCTCTCTCAGAAGCATCCCTCTCTATCTAGGAAGTGTGTCACCTCTCTCTTCATCAATCTCTAATGAGATAGATGTGATAATCTCTCTCCCTCTCAAAATGATGCGCCTCACCCTCTTAGTCTCTGAATGTAATGCACCCTCACTCTCTCCTCAAGGATGCACCCTTCCACATGCATTGATTTTCTCATTAAGTTATAGCCTCTCTCTATCGCTGCCTTATATCACACAAGTCTATGCACTTTTACCCTTTGCATACCTCTTCAAACTCACTGGTGAAATTAGGATTCCAAATCCCTAATTTCACTTTTCATGCAAAACACCACATGCAAGTGTTTAAATCAAAAAATGCATGCATGCAATTCTCACATGCAACTAGTAAAAGTCTCAAAAAATTTGCATGCTTCTAGCACTGAAGCCATGCCAACTGGTAAAGTGTCTCTCACAGAATACACTAATGCCTACCCTGATAATGTCCCTTCATGCTAGGCATAAGCAGATGGGAACAATTAGTTGTATTACTGTTGTCACTATCATGCGTTCTAAATTATAATCATTGAAGCCTTGAATGCTGCAAGAAGTCTTTCATAATTCATTATAATAAGAACCAATATTACCAAGGTCATGTGCAGAGTGTTGTGGTCGCATATGCTGTTCTCAATTTTTTTTCTCATTTCTTGGACTAAGTAGCAGGATGTCATATTTTGATCCCTCCTTGACGTGGTCTTTATTCTCACACTATTTATAGCATTAATTTTCCTTGGAGTCTTTTCAGAAGAAGAATGTTGCAATGTTTGCAATAGCAGGAAATTCTAGTCCCTTTATGAGATTCATAACTAGAAGTGAGATAACATCATTTCTAGAGTGATTTTTCACCTAGTGAAATCTCAATATTTCTGAAGTCCAAAATTAGCTATAGAAACAATTGTTTCATTAGCATTAGATTGGCCTTTTGTAGATGGAAGGAAAATTTGCACATTCCATCCACTTGTCCTTCCTCTATTAATATAGATTCCATTATGCTTTGCAATCTTTCCAAACCTTTGGGCACACTACAAAGAATCCAACAAAGCAAGTACATCTCGAAATAAGAACACCGTTAGAACTAAAATAAGTCAAACCCACATGTGCAAATATGCTCCAAGTCACTCCAAATCATTAATCAAATTGATAAGTTATCATGTTCCTTTTTTCTTTTTTTAACATAATGGTAAAGGGTTCGGGATGGGGATGACTAGGATTTTCCTAAGAAATATGGAAAGCCCAGATTTGGTAGGGAATGGGGTGGGTAAGGCTGGAAAGTTCCAGAGTCTGTACCAAAGCCCCCAAAACACTGGATCATTGGGAATGATGATTTTAAAGGTGGGAATGGGTCCCCATGTAGCACGTTTTTAGAAGGCTTTATCATTCTATACTATTACTTTAAAAGACCTAATAGGACTATAATGAGTAAATAAAAAAAATGATCCTGGTTTAAAATTTAGTAGAATACTTGTATCTGATAACAGTATATGCCTCTTAATTTGTAATTTAATTATTTATATTTAAAATACATTATAGCCATACCACACCTCATCGCATGCCAGGACAAGAAACTCATCATCTTCACAAAGCTCCACCTGCATGAATACAGAGGAGAAAATGAAAGAAGTTCTAGGCTTATTTATGAAACTATCCATTCCAGAGGTGATTCTGAACTTTTAAAAACAATAACTAAACAAAGTGGGTATTTTGGCACATCCAAATAACCAAGTTGGCCCTAAAATATTGAGAATACATACAACATTTATGTCTGGACAAGCCGTTATGATTTCCTTTTCAGGAGGTAGGAACTTATTCTGCTTCAACTCCATATCTCCTAGAACCAAATGAATAATCATAGAAGGTTAGTTTTAGTGTGTGCTCTACATTTTTGATATGCATGGAGAGTCTAAAGCCATCAATAAAACATCACAAGTCTATATTCCTAATTTCAAATGAAAAAATAAACATAAAACTAGGTCTTAATGAAACACTGAATATTCTGATATACATTTCAACGCATCAATGAAGTGCACGTGAGCCTCTGAGATATACCAATAGCCCTTTCCAGATTCAAACTTCTGTTCACATGCCCAGCATGAATAAATCCTCCAGCTTGAATAATTCTCTCCCTTTCATTTTCAAGGTCTGGCTTATGATCCCTTGACAAATTATAAGCCTGTTTAGGGATGAATAGTAGAGTTCCTTAGGAGAATGCGGTGAAATAGAAAAGTACTAGTATCCTGCTATAATTTTACCAGATAAACTACTACATGTCTGACTATATTACAAATCTAAAGTAGAAGATTCCAAAACAAAAGGTCATTCCAGGAGAAATTCACTGCTTGAAACTACCTAACCCTTCCCTGAAAGGACACAGTGAGAATCCCCCACATTCGCCACAATAAGTTTGTTGTTCTGTATAAGTGAAACACATGCTGTGCTTCCAGAGGTTGGTCCTGAAAAATCTTCATGGGAATGTGAATGAAAACAATGCCAGGCAATGTAAGCTTCATCTTGACATTATAAAGAAACTATTATTTCAACATAAGCCACACATTGACAGCATAGAAACCCTTACATTCACATATGTTCTAGGAAAATATATCCGTTAAGCTCCAAGGAGAGAAAAACTCCAAAAATAAACCATGAAAACAACAATGGCAGGCTATTATTTATATAGAGGTTTTAGCTCAACTTCCTTTACAATAAAATAATATGTCTCTCTTAGATCCCTAACTCTCTCAATAAACTTTCCAACATTATCCAAAAGTGGTTAGTCCACTTTTTACAAGTAACTAACTCCATGAGAAAGTTTCAACAATGAATAAACAATGTAAATAGTTACCAACCACCTCTAAATGGCTCAAGGATAGAGGACACACCCCTCCTTGGAGTGACTGACCAAGTGAACATCCTCAAGAGCTAGGGAATTCTCCACCATGAGCATTTACAAAATCATTGAAATGCTCAAGCATCCAAGGTGGGAAAATGTTTGAATCAATTGGTCAAAAATGTGGCGAGAGTTCGAAGGTAGCAGTTTTGAAATCGTCAACTTCCTCAATACTAATTAGACTTTCTATTATAAACATTTTTCGGAAATCCCACAGCCTCACTACATCTAATGCCCTTGAGCTGGAAAATTTCTTGACACTATTAAAAGATAACTACCCCCAAAGTTAGGATGCCCTTGGAAAAGTGTAACAATTTTCCATGTGCAAGTGATCCTCCAATCAACAAAACCATCAAATTCCTCCATTAAACGGCTAGTGCTTCACAAGTTATGTCATGATAAGGTCCCCTATGTGTCAAATGCCTTCAAATTCCCTGGGGCATTCCAATGCTAATCATTCATTGAGTGTCAACAAGGGACGATGGTACATAGCGCTCCCCTCTATACAAAAAAATTACTATAATCCTAATTGCAAACCTTGACTACTTTGGTTAATTAGTGTGTTTAGTTCTATTTCTTCATCGACTTTAATTAATCACACTAAGACCTTAGAAAACGCAAGGTTAAATTTGACTAAAAAGACTGGGAGATATGTTGAAATACGAAAAAAGTAGTTTTTTAATGATATCTATCCCCAAAATTATATAATAAAAAATTGTTTAAGAGGTGCTCCCTTTTTTAATTTTAAAGCATTTTGATTGGGTAATGTATGATGACATGGAATTTGTATTATTTTTGGAAGGCCCATTTTAAATTGAAATTTATTTTAATGGTATAATTGGAGGCCATTGTTCAAGATTGGCCAGCTGACTAACATGAACCTATGAGCATAGAGGAGATCTCTATAGGGCCACCAGCAGATGCCCCTGATGAGCCAATCCAAGAAGGGAAAGATATCCATGATTCCAATGGAGATTCATTGAACGAATCTGATCAAGAATCACGGTGCATGTTAGAGGAGTTATGCACTAAAATACGCATGGAATTCGATGCAGGAAGCAGTTCCCACTTAGTGATGGGGAACCAACTGTAATGGCTCATCAAGGCTACCATCGATGCATATGATGCTGCAATGCAAGATATACATGTGTCTAGTGAGGAAGGGTTCACCGTAGTAAGAGTTAAGATAGATTGTATTTTTTCTTTTGTTTCAAAAGAGACACCAGAGAAGGCTATGATGCAGGATTTCTCGACGATTAGCACCGAGCCATGGGATAGGAACATTCAAGTTCCCCTGACTGCAATTGACGCGGTAAGTACAGAAGTGAAATCATTGCTATAGCCATTGCCGAGCGTTGCTGTCAATCTCAACAAGTTACCTACCCAAGTTTTAGTGTAGCTATAGCAAGGTGCCAGCTAGGATTTCGTTGATAGGAAGAATGAGCTTAGTGATGGGTATGTGCAGTCACAGGACTCCGCTAAGAATCTGTAGGAGGAAGCTGAAGAAATGCGAAATATTAAAGAGAAGATTGCAGAAGAAAAGGCACAGGAGATTTCTGCAGTGAAGCAAATGCAGGAGGAACTACAGCAGAAAGCCGTTGATGAAATCACTGAGTTAAAGAAGGAGCAAGGCTGCCTCGTTATTGAGAAAGCATGGTGGAACTCACTTCTGTTGCCAAAGCCAAGAGACTTGGGGAGGTGATTACCCAGCTCCAGTTAACTAACAATCTGTTGAATTCTCTTGTTTACCTAGACACGTCGCCGGAACAGATTGCTGAATGGAGGAGTTCGCGGCCCAATTTGAAGCTATGGAGCAGGAGGTGAAGATTATTGCTGATGAAATGACATAGTTTTGGAAAAGTGTCATTCAGGATGACCAACAGGAACAGTTGGCCAAGCAAGCATGGGAAGTTGAAGCTCAATTGACGACACTCAAGACGTCACTATGAACAATGCCTCTCATGGTTCAGATTACGCACTCTTAAGAGTTGAAGGACCTGCAGCAGTGAGCCTCCTAAGCCCAAGAATGTTAGTGCAATCACAGCACCAAGATAGATGAATTCCAGGACATTGGAGGGTAGTTGGCTGTGAAAGTAGTCATTTCACTACAGTTGGTACAAGAAGGTAGGAAAATGGTGGATGGAAAGGCTGGGGAGGAGCACCCACTAAAGAAAGACCTGCTAAATTGTCTACACACAGTTGAGCAAGTTTATCTCCAGGTTCGAGAGATATTGCAGCAATTCGAGGACTTCAAGACCAAGACGATGGAGTACACCCTGTCTACCTAACGTGGCTCGAGGATGAGCCACAAGACTGTGTTGGGGGCCTGTTGGCAGGGGTATTGGGTAAGTGAGTTGTGTATCACCACAGAGGCTGCCCAAGCTTAGATGCCACCATGAAGGTATTAATCTTGCACATTGATCTAGGAACAAATAATCAATATCATCAAGAAATAATCAAGAAATAACTCATAAATGATGTTAATCGGGACTAGAATGGTTTTTTCTCTGTATATTCAATAAACAATGAATAGTTACAATAACAATGTCAAGAAATAGCATGAATCAATGAGGAATTCAAATACCTAAGGAGGTCATTTGAATTCAATGAGTGAGTCTAGCTTAACTGACTATAAGCCATTGGTTCACACTCTGTTAACCACTTGACCAAAACCCTAATTGACTCACCAAACCCTAACTAAAGTCAGAGTGCAATAAATGACTGAATCTCAACTAAAAGAGATCAAACACATGTCATAGCAAGCCAACCATCAAGTGCTAGTGCTTCAATGACTTCAATGAACCCCGATGAGGTTAACTGAAGCTGAACTGATCATCAAGAGTTGGTGGAGGTGCCCTTGTTGACACCAGATCATTAAATAATAATAAATAATCATTAAATAATATATTTAATGAGAGGAGGTGCCTTAAGTGACTGGTTGAATTGATTGTAACCACCAGTTAGCAATTAGGTGCATTAATATAACTTACATCACCCCCAGAGTGCTCCATTTAGCCTCCTTGACTGTAGGAGAAGGCTAAGTTAGCTTCCTTGATTGTAGGTAGGTGTGGGTGTGACTGGATGATGTTAATTAATGCTCCATTGATGTCAATTAATGTCAATTATACTTAGGATAGTGGTTTAACTAGGACAATTTGACCAAAAAGAGTGTGTATGGTGGTAAATGTCTCCAACACCCCCCCTTAAGCTATACTCAGGAAGAGTTAGAGAATATAGATGCATAAAACTACTAGGGCCCCAGAAATAGAGGCCATAGGTGACCCTGTACAATAAAGTAACTACTTAATATAACCAAGGAAACGGGGAAAACCTCATGGGAAAAATACCCCCCCTCAAACTAAGCAGTAAATCAAGAATTGGTTCTTCTATGCAACAGCATCCTGAGACTGTGAATGTGAACCTATGAATCCAAAATAAATGAATATGTCTGGAGGAATCTTCCACTTTGGAAGAAGAACAATGCACTCAACTGAATCAGAAATATAAACAGCTGCACGGTGAAAACTGGACCCATGTAGAGCAGCTGAAATCATTTGAAGAAAGAGCAAAGGTTCTTGAGGATTCGAACCATGTGTGGAAAAATCAAGAAACTGATATGTTGCATCCTTGAACAGAAAACCATGAGTGGTAAAATCAGCCCCAATTTTTAGGAGCAAGTGTCCAAGCGGATGTAGAATGTCTTCCTCTTTACTAGTTCTGTGAGGATATGAGCATGTGACCAAAGGTAGAGAAGCCCTGGGACTCTGGAGAGCGAATGCTTGAGATCCATAATCTGATATAAATTCAGAAATAGATAATGATTCACAAAATAAAATATCATCAACCTCATAAGAGGAAACTAACACCAAATCCCCAGCAGCAAAATTGAAGAAGAACTGCGGTACTTGATTTTTCACACCGGAATTGGTGAGAGCAGCTACAAGCATGACTAAAAGCTCTTGGATTTTAAAATATGAACCAAATAATATCAGATCAAAAATTAAATCAGATCTAAATAATTTCACAACAGATCCAATACTGTGAAATGAAATCAAATCCCCAGTAGCAGTTTCGAAGGAGACTTGTGGTACTTGTTTCTTCACACCGTTGATGAGAACAGCTACAAGCAATACTGAAGGTTTATGAACCTGAAATTTTGAACGAAGAAATATCATATCAGATCCAAATAAGATCATATTAGATCCAATAAGGTTCATATCTGATCCAAAATTATGGTCAACCGAGATGGTGGATGCACAGTTGCCTTTTTCTTCAAAATTCTGAATTTTGGTGCATGCAATCCTGCAGGATTTTGCTGGAAGATCTAGATCATGGGGAGAGAATGTGTCACTCTTATAATCTGATATTTCTTCC
>LPNX010851828.1:149779-164374 GCA_001517045.1 Pseudotsuga menziesii
GATTCTCATTCTCATAATAATATTTTCCAAGTCCAATAGAGACCTCATAGAGACCTCGTCTCTTTAGAGATGCAACCATCTTCAACTTCCATTCTAAATAGCTTGTGAATGGGGTGGGAAGAGGGATCGATGAGTCCATTCGAAGTTGTACCTGTTAAAACATGCAAATCACAACAAAAAAGGGGCACCATAAGGTTGGAAAACCTGCACATTTTAGGCTTTCATCACACCTAGCATAGTCAATCAAGCAAGCTTGATCAACAAGTTCTTTACTTGGGGTATTAAGTGGTAAGCCTTGGCTTCTGGTGCAGTGCTGGATTTTTGAGCTATTGCTCAAATTTCATGGAGAAATATGTCAAAAATCTTGTTTTTGATAGATATATATTCGTCCCACCGTAAGTTATGATACCAGGGTGAATCCACAGACCTGGGTGACACTTTTTGGCAAGCGCATTTCGGCAAAAACAAAAAAACGCACCTCGGTCGAGGGCTTGTTAAGCCCTCGACCGAGGTCTTAATATCTCGACCGAGGTTTTATCAAGCCCTCGACCGAGGTATTTAAATACCTCGACCGAGGTATTGCGGGATTTACAAACCCTCGGTCGAGGTATTTAAATACCTCGACCGAGGTATTTAGATACCTCGGTCGAGGTTCATACCTCGGTCGAGGGCTTAAAAAAACAGACTTAGCCCTCATTCAAACAAATGGAAAATTTACTGTGCCTTGCAGAGGTGTAAACCCTGCCATTCCAAGCACATAACTAAGCGGAGTTGATACTGATAGATTCACCAACGAATCTTCTATCCATTGGCGTATCATACACGCATTTTGGCATTCATATGATATTTATTTTTTAATTACTTCTAAAACTTATACTTAGAAAACCACACTGCAACTTCGAAGCAGCTCAAAGAAAAATCCGCAAAGTTAAAAATACACAGCCAAAAAATTTGTAAAAATGGACACATCACATATCGACGTGTCCTCTTCAAAAGGGTATCTTTGGTTTTTCATTTTTTGAAAAAATAGAAAAAATAGCTTTACGTGGACAAATATGTCTTTAAAACGATGCTGAAATCGAATGTGGTCACTTTCGAAAAATAATAAATAATTGTATAATGAGAAAAAAATTAACAAAAAAATATGCACATCACACTTCATTTTATGTAGATCATGCTCATATATATAATTTTTTAAAATTATTAATGCAAGATTGAATTACTCTACATGGACACGAGCCACTTATTAGCTTCTTCAAATTTTTAAGGTCACACAGTTCATTAAATGCAAAAATTCACACATTAAATGACATCGGAATATTTTAAAAAAAATATCACTATGAAGCCAACATAATATTCTACAATTTGTTTTCTTACTTCAAGTCAAAATTCACATGGCATATATACGTTTTGAGGGCTTCTATCTAGCACATGAGTAAAAAATCAGGTTTTCATCGCCAAATTTGGCCAAAAAGTGTTACCCATCTTCATGGAATCACCCACCATATTAATATTGCACATTGATATAGGAACAAATAATCAATCTCATCAAGAAATAATCAACAAATAACTCAGAAATGGTGTTAATCGGGACCAGAATGGTTTCCTCTCTGTATATTCAATAAACAATGAATAGTTACAATAACAATGTCAAGCAATCGCATGAATCAATGAGGAATTCAAATACCTAAGGAGGTTATTCAAATTCAATGAATGAGTCTAGATTAACTGACTGTAAGCCATTGGTTCACACTCTGTTAACCACTTAAGCAAAACCCTAATTGACTCACCAAACCCTAACTGAAGTCGAAGTGCAATAAATGACTGAATCTCAAGTGAAAGAGATCAAACACATGTCATAGAAAACCAACCATCAAGTGCTAGTGCTTCAATGACTTCAATGAACCCTGATGAGGTTAACTAAAGCTGAACTGATCATCAGAAGTTGGTGGAGGTGCCCTTGTTGACTCCAGATCATTAAATAATAATAAATAATCATTAAATAATATATTTAATAAGAGGAGGCACTCTAACTGACTGGTTGAACTGATTGTAACCACCAATTAGCAATTAGGTGCATTAATATCACTCATATCATCCCCAGAGTGCTCCAGTTAGCCTCCTTGACTGTAGGTAGGCATGGGTGTGACTGGATGATGTCAATTAATGCTCCATTGATGTCAATTAATGTCAATTATACTTAGGATAGTGGTTTAACTAGGCCAATTTGACCAAAAAGAGTGTGTATGGTGGTAAATGTCTCCAACAGAAGGACCACAACAACGCGATAGGAGAAATAATAATTGTTTTTGGAATTCTTTTTGCAATTTTGTACCGATTGACCACATTTTATGGATATAGATCACTAGTTTGTTAGAAGTGGACCTTGGATGTAAAGGTGCAAGCCTATATATAGAGTTAGAGTTGCAAACAAATTGGAGGAATAAAATATATTTTGGGTATTGAGATATTTTAGCATCTGCATCTATCATGAGTGGTTTTTTGGCTCTGTTTGTGTCAAACGATTTTTAGTCTCCTATTGTGGAAGTATTATATGATGTGAATATATTGCGTAGAAGTAATATGACATGACGGATGTTTCCCTGAAGTGATCTTGTTTCTTATTTCTTCCTGTCTTTATGCTCTGCAATGACAATGATGGATGTTTACTGTATTTGTTATATGAATGAATGTTACTGCCGCGATAAATGAAGTAATGCAAGCTATTAGCAATCTACTAGTTATGCCAATATATCTATGAAAAATGATGCAATTTTGATAAAAATGTCTCTGTAGTACCTCTTGATTATGAAGTTCAGCCGTTGATGCCATGCCCTCCCTTCTTATTGCTGGAAACTTGGTTCCGACAGCTCTCCCTTGACATCTCGGGTGAGACTTCATCCACTTTGCGGGTGTTGTTGGGCGGGGTCAAACCTGTCTAGGCCGGTGCTCATGGAGATCGCGCTAGTTGGGCGTCGATAGAGTAGGAACCCCTATCGATGAGGATTTGTTGGTGGGTCATGCCAAGAAAATCTATGTCGATTTAAGGAAGTTGAACGATGCAAACATCGATGATCCATTCCCGCCACCATTCACGGATGAAGTATTGGAAGGAGTTAGAGAGAAATAAATATATTTGTTCACAGATGTATTCTTAGGATATAACCAAATATAGATTGTGAAGGAAGATATGAATAACACCACTTTCGTCATGGAGTGGGGATGTTTCCAGTATATGATGATGCCATTTGAGCTCAAAAATGCATCTGTGATCTTCTCAAGGATAGTTGTCATTGCATTTAATGATTTCATTCATAAGTTTCTATATGTATACATGGACAACTGGACCTTATACGGATTGGTGAAGGACCACACAGGGAACCTGCGATTGATGTTGGAAATATGTCGACAACACCATATCTTGCTAAATTTGAAGAAGTGGGTATTCCATGCTTCGTTTGGAATTTTGTTGGGCCATATCATTTGCAACGAAGGCATGTTGGTTAATTGATCCAATATCATAGTAACATTTGACTTACCTCCACCAACAACGGTGAAGCATCTTAGAGTGACACTGGGTCACATAGGTTATTATCGGAAGTTCATATGATGATACACAACAATCACAACATCGATGGAGAAGTTGCTAAAAAGGGATTTTAAGTTTGAATGGAGTGATTAATGTCACCAGATTTTTGATGTTCTAAAGCAAAAGATGGTTACAACATATATATTGGTCTTTGTCGATTGGGTGAATGAGTTTCATGTCCATGTCAACGCTTCATCAGTCGCACTAGGATTTATTTTGCACAACTATGAAAAGGAGTGATTGACCACCCAATCACGTTTGCTAGCCAGAAATTGTCTACTACGGAACAAAATTGCACCACAACTGAGAGGGAAGGATTGGCTATGGTGTATGCACTACCGAAATTCTTTCACTACCTTCTTGGAGAACATTCCAATATGTTCACGAATCATTCAACACTGAAATACTTGGTCAACAAGGCTGTGTTTTGGGGGGGGGGATCTGTCGTTGGCTATTACTCTTTCAAGAATTTGATTTTGAGATAATTATGAAGCTAAATCAGTTGAATGTAGGACATGATCACTTTTCAAGGTTAGAATCTAGTGAGGAGCCGAGTAGCATCGAAGAAGGGTTACTAGATGTGTAGTTGTTCAATATTGGAATGGTAAATGACCATTACGAGCAAATTATTCATTTTTTGGTGACATGTCAAGGACCAGAAGACTACACGACAAGCTAGAAGAAGCAACTAGTAGTTAGACCTGCATATTTTTCAATTGATTACGGGTTAGCTCTATAATATGGGGCCATATGAGATTTGATGTCGATATGTCCTACTGCATGAACATGAGAGAATATTGGCTGAAGCACATGACGGAGTTGCAGGAGGAAATTATGGAGGACAAGAAACCGCTAAATAGATACTCAACTCCAGTTATGGTCGATGATGCATAGTGATTCCACAGACTATGCTAGAAGTTGTGATGTATGTCAAAGAATTGGGAAGCCATCGCAATAATATGAGATGTTGTTGGTACCTTAAGTCGCATTGCATCCATTTGTAAATGGGTCATCGATATCGTAGGACCCAACAATCCTCCAGGGGAAATTATGGGAGAACGATATATCATCACTACGATAGATTATTTGACACGATGGGAAAAAGCAGCACCAGTGAGAGATTGCACAACTATGATAAAATCCAAATTCTTATTCGACAATGTGGTTACTTGGTTTGAATCCCCCAAAATCCTGATGAGTGACCAAGGAATCCATTTTTCAATCGAATGATTAGCGCGATGACAGAATAATTTCAGATACAACATAAGAAGAGTACCCCTTATCACCAACAGACTAATGCTGTGGTTGAAGATTTCAACAAAGTAATGGAGAATGCACTAACAAAGGTATGTATTACAAATAAGGACAAATGGGATGTGAAAATACCTAATATTTTGTGAGCTTACAAGAAAACATGCAAGAGATTGATGGGAAAAACACCATTTAATCTTATATATGTCCAAGAAGTGGTAATTTCGATGGAGTACATCATTCCCATAATGCACATCGCAGCAACGATAAGTATGACTGATGAAGGAGATCTTGAAGAACACTTGGCGCAATTGGTGAAGCTCGAAGAAGATCGGTTCATCACGGGGCTTCACCAACAAGTTGAAAAGGATCACCAGAAAGCATGGCATGATCGAGATGTGAAAGAAAAGTACTTTAAGCGAGGCGATATGGTGCAACTATATGAAAACAAGTTTGTGAAGCACCCTAGTAAGTTACAAATGCATGGGTTAGGACCATATGCAATTCATTTTATCACTGATGGAGGTGTGGTGCAGTTACAATAGTTAGATGGAATTTTTATACCAAAATTAGTGAAGGAGATTCGGCTAAAGCCCTATCAATATAGGAAAACATAGCACTTGGAGTAAAATATTTCGTAGGAAAACAATAAAGGCAAAAAGGGTGAAAGAATTTGCAAGTGTTAGGGAAGCGCAGTGGAAGGAAGATGAAAATTAAAACAATCTATATTGCAGCAAGGAGGAAGATTGGTGACACCCAACGGGGTTCGATAGAGTCAAATCAGGAAATTAATGAAGAAATTAAACCAGAAGAGTGACAATGCAAGTAGACGAGACACAAATTTATGGAGAATTAGACCGTTAGATTTGTAGAATCGACACCAGATTCTGTCGATCATTGGAGGAGTTTTGTTCTGATGTTCAAAATCATTCGCACAAGTTCTTTCAAGATTATAATAATCGATAGGATGGGATTTGGATGAACCATTGTGATATTTGTGTAGTTTAGAAGCGAAGAGAAGTAGTAGAGCATCGTTGAGAGTGAAGGAGTGATAGTGTTGCAGTGATGGCCCAAGAAAATTTCAAGTGGTAGCATCCAAGAATATCCAGCAGTGATGACGTCGATCAAAGAAGAGATCCCAAATATTCAAGAAAAAATGTCGTGAATTTTTTAGAAGAAGAGGGGCACAAATCACCCCAAGTCTCTACTGCAAAAGGAGCAAACTACACGAAGTTCTACCGGGAGAGAAGAAGTCAAAATAGAGGCAAGGCCATTAACAACAGGGGGAGAGGATTCCACAGCCAGAAAGGGGGGAACTATAGATGAAATCCTTGGGTATGTACCACCATAGAAGGCGGACTCACCACCAGTAAAATTGTCGAAGAACAAATAGTATCCCATAAAGATGCTTGCAACACCGAAGGGGGTTCATTCCACCATGAACATAGTGTCACATCTAATGAAGATGAATTATAACGATCACAACATTTTGGGATACCAAGAATGAAAAACATAACCATACATTGAGAAACCATGGAGTGATGGAGGACCGGTCATTCAAGTACCACAATAGTGGGTCATGGGTCTCAGGCCTAACCCACATGCCACATTTCAGCCAATTAACAAAATCTATCTCTTGTGTCAAGCAACTGTTGGCTTGTTTTCATGGGGGGTACCTTTGGCTCAACAAAAAGGTACCAATGACAATTAAATTAATATCTTAGGTCATGGTTTTGTCGATGGAATGTATCAATCTGTCGCATTATTTCAGAGGCAAGGATAACGATAAGAGGATAGCTACGAAGCTAAAGAGGATGTACGATGTTGTTCAAGATAAACATGCCTATGTTATGAAGACAATAAATGACAAAGATGTTAGAGTCATAGCCAAGCTATTGGTTGTATAGATGGTAAGGAAGAACATACCAAAGCAGTGCACTTATATCATAATTGTGTGCATAAAACAGTGCACTGAAGGGGTACAAATGAATTGGTCCTTATTTTTACTGAACCAATTGACCGAGAACACAATGTTGGTCCAGGAAGGTAAGTAACCTTTTACATATTCATGGTTACTAATTTTAATTGCACTTGTGGGGTGGATGGAACTCACATGGTACCATGGAATGGAAGTGGAACCATGCAAATGATCAGGGGCACAAGATATCAAAACCTCTGGTGGCTTGGCGTCAAGGAGCACCATATAGATGGTGCCATATAATTTTACATGTAATGGGATGCTCTGCGAGATGCTGCAGGAGAAGAAAACAAAGTACATGTGGGTCACATAATTTTTGATGGGACCACATGCCATCCATATTCAAGTGTGTTGTGATAGTGAGAATAAGTGGATTACCACTTTTTAGAAACTAAAAGATGAAGAACTACATGCCATTATAGATGAGTGGCCTATTGAATGGATAGAGGAACTGTTGGACACTGAAGTGGGTCCACAACTCGATGTCCCAGTGTAATAAGTGCGGGAAAAAGAGAGCGATAAGGAATTGCATGAAGAGTAATCCAAGACTCTGATGGATTCCAAGGTAAACAGAAAATTTTAGGAAGGAAGGACCAAGCGCAGGAATAAGAAAGGAGAGGGTAGTAGCACTCAAAGATGATTGATAGCTAGGTAAGTCACATACTAGCCACGATCAACACTGCAATTGCTAGGAGCGAGGAACAACTGAAACAACACTCGACTGAGTTTTTTCACAAATTTAAGGATTTTTTACAATCCCTAAAAAATGTGGTATTGGAGAAGGTACCACAAGTGGACGTGTTGCAAAGAGAAATGATAATCAGTATAGGAAAATGAGTAAGGATTGTGCGAATTCCATTGCATGCGTTGGAGTCTGGAAGCAAGGATGTTGATGCATCTATGTAGTAGTTTGGTGTACTCTATCTCGACGTCAATGAGATTCCTACACATGTAATTTTATGATTACAAAAGGTAGCGAGCCAGGATATCATAGAATGAGAATCAATTATTATTGATGTAGGAACAAGATGCTGAGGAAAAAGATGAAATCAAGCACACAAGGAAGGAGAAAGAGGAATATTTACTTTCCAAGGTGAAGGCCTTAGAGGATAGAGAACAATTGGGAAATGGAATCATAGTTGCATGGAAGGAAATTCTTGACATCATGAAATAAATGTTTGCAGAAGCGAAAATACTGAGGATGGTACAAATCCTCACAGATCTAAAGAAAGAAAATGAGGAGCTACAAGAGCAGGAAGTTCTGAGTACACCACCAAAGAAGATTACTGAGCAAAAAATACATATGGAGGACACACACTTAGATCGAGAGCTATGAAAAATATAACCAAGGAGATGGTGGAAGAAACCATGCTATTTTGAATGAGCACTGTTTAGGATGAACAATTACAACAAATCGGTGCGTAGCTTCATGAGGCATACACACAACTAGTAGCGATGGGTTCATCTTTGAAGACGATTCCCCTAGTGGTCTAGGTTACCAAGGAAGTGGAGTTGAAGATGCTCCAGCAGAGTTCCAACAAATCTCAGGAGATGCATCAGCGCTAGAGGATGTAGCTAGATGAGTTCCAGGACATTAGCGAGTAATTGGCGCTTAAGGTTGTGAACAAACTTTCAAATATGTAGGAATCCCTCACATAGGTCACTAAGAATATTGCAAAACACCCCACTAAGAAGGACATGGAATATTGCACAATAATCAGCACATGGGCAAAGGAAGCAGTCAAGAAAATCAAGAAGGAATATGACAAATTCAAGGTCATGATAAACGCATACACTATCTCTAGTTGACATGGCTAAAGAGAAACCCACAAGATTTTTTTGGGGGTCTGTTGGAAGGTGGATTGGATGCGCATGGTGAGAAAGAGACAAAGGTCAAAGAAGGATGCAGAAGAGGAAGATGTAAACAAGTGGTTGGATTGGTCATACTTTTGAATGTTTAGTCCAAGTTAGATAACAAGTTAGTCAAATGCGGACCATTTTGTAACGGCACAAGACTATAAATAGAGTTATAAAGGTAGAAGTACATAGTGAATTAGAGATATGATATTTAATCTTGGCATCTTGCGAATTGTTCTATGGGTTTTGTCTTGTGGATTTCTTTTGACCTACGAAAGTAATGGAAGGAAACTATTGATGGGAAACTATCTAATTTATTTCTCTGAATGAGATCTATGATGTTGTGATTGTTGTCTCTGTGATATGAATAATGTGACTTGAATGATGAATATGTTGCGATCTGATTCATTAATTTTTTACTTATATGAATGATGATAATTCACTGTATGGTGAAATTGTTACATGTTGATCTGTTTTCCAAATAATGGAATGATGCGATACTAGATCTGATGATAAATAGCTAAGTAATAATATAAAACCCTATTTTGAATCTCTACATTTATGTTGACAGAGAGAAACTAAGTGTTTAAGTCCTCTTCACTTCTGCGGAAACATGGTCCCTGCATCCCTCTCTCAATCATCTCAGGTGAGATTGCATCTACTTCGCAAGTGTTGTTGGACAGGGTAAAATTTTTTCAAGACGATGATTTGGGTGACCACATGGTGGAATGTGTCGACAGTGAGTGGACCCCTGTCGAATGAATCATGGAAGAGGCAAGGGAGATGTAATTCAAGAGGTGGATAAAGACATCTTTCTAGAGGAGGACATAGCAGCAGTCCTGCAAATGTTGCTGGTAGAGGAAAAAATAAAAACCCCAGTTAGCTAAGTTGTCACAAGTTTGATAAATAAAAAATACAATGTCATTATTGTAAGAAATTTGGTCATTATGCATCTGAGTGCAGGAAGAATCACTATGACCAATGAAAGAAAGGTAAAAAATAGTCAAACGACATCATCACTTTGACGAGCACAATTGTTTTGGCATGTGCATCCCCAATTGAATGCAATGATGTCCAATAAATTCCATGTAACATATGGTATTTAGAATAAGGTTCTAGAAACCATATGACTAGTAATTTAAATTTGTTTCCAGGTCTATATAAATCAGTTCAAATTGATGTCACACTTGGAAATAATATCTAAGTCATTGCTTTAGGAAAATGTAATGTTGGTATTCTAACCAAACAGGGGGACCAAAAGACTATTCCTGATGCTTATTATGTCAAAGGTCTAAAACAAAATTTGATGAGAATTGGACAACTGATACAAAAAGGTTATAGTTTCTACATGGAAGGAAATCATTGTGTGATTAAGAACTTATGTCCAAGCAACCAACTGATAGAAAAAGTACCAATTATAAGAAATCACTTGTTTTCTTTGAGGACAATGCTAGACATGAAAGGAAAGAAAAATTCAAGAGTTGCTTTTAAGGAATGAGAAAAGAAACAAACAAGCATTGTGGCAAGGAATAAAAGGACGTCATTGAAATTCAAGTAGCATTTCAATCAGAGGTTCAGGATGAGTCTTAGTTGTGGAATTTCATATTTGGACATCTCAATTTTGGTGGGATGAAGCTACTGCACATGAAGAATATGGTGAAAGGTATACCATTGATTGAAAAACCAAAGAGAGTTTGTGAAGGCTTCATTTTTGACAAGCGGCATAAGGAGTCTTTTCGAGACAAAAAGTCATAGAGAGAATGCACACCACTCAAGATTGTGCACTCTAATATTTGTGGGTCATTGCAAACACCATCCATAGGAGTTTCATTTATTTTCTTACTTTTATTGATGATTTCACAACAAAAATATGGATATATTTTCTAAAACATAAATCTGATGCATTTGGGTGTTTTCAGAAGTTCAACGCACTCATGAAGAACCAAAGTGGATACAACATCAAAATATTAAGGACAGACAGAGGCAGTGAATATGTATCGAATGAATTCCTAATTTTTTGCAAGACCCATGCCATATACAAGCAATTCACTACGTGGTATACAACTCAGTAGAACCATGTCATAGAGAGAAAGAACATAACCATTAAGGATATGGCACCAATCATGATGATAGACAACCATTTGTCAAATGAATTTTGGGTTGAAGCAGTGGCAACTGCTATATATATTATGAACCAGTGTCCAACAAAGAGCATGAAGAACAAAGTCCCCCAAGAATAATGGACATGTATGGATCATAGTGTTTCTTAGCTAAATTTTTTGGCTATGTTGCATTGTTACAAAAATGGAATCGTAGAGAAATAACAATAAACAATAAACAATATGCAAATATTAAAAGACATTATAAGAGAGACACAAATATAACGTGGTTCACCCAAGATGGGCTACGTCCAAATAGAAATTACAAGCCCTTTATTAATATACCATCCAAAAAAATGAAGGGATACAACCGGAAACAACCCTTTGTGCTTCCCATTCACTCTCTCGTAGTCTCTCTCACATGATAACATAGATTATTTTACAATGCTACAATGTAATACATAACCGTATTACAATGTTTTCCTTTTATAGGGGAATTTACATGGGAAAATACCACGAGTCACCCAATACCATGAACCCATAAACAGTTGGCCAACAAACATCCTAAAAATTTGTTTTGGGGTCCCACTGGCCCCTAGACCCCCCAGTTAGGGGAGATTCCCCTCCTCAGACCCCTATAGGGGGATGATGTTCCCATGCACCCCCGTTTTGGGATGAGTGTACAATAAAATTGGGGTACAAACATGGATGAACAATAACATCTATGATATGGAAGATTAGGCTCCACAATGAACAATATCCCACTTGGAGACTGATCAAAACAAATCCACCATTGTAGCACTTGCCGGAATATTCTCTAAAGCTTGAACTTGGAAAATTTCTCTTCTTCACCTTCATGCTTGAAGGCCAACTAAAACTGAGCAAGAAATTAGTTTCTCTTTGGTTACTACCTTTATCAATATGTCTGTAGGATTCTGGCTAGTATGTATCTTTTCCAATTTTAACAATTCATCTTCTAGAACAGATCTTGTGAAATGGTACTAATTTTGTATATGTTTAGTATTTGAATGAAAGGTTGAGTTATTTTTAAGATGAATGGAACTATGGATATCAGTACAACTTGATATTATCTTGCTTCTTGTCTAATTCCTCCATGAAACTCTGCAACCGAATCACCTCTTTAATAGCCTTTGTAGTAGCAACATACTCTTCTTCCGTTATTGAAAGTGCAACAACCTTTTTCATTTTCAAAATCCAACTTATTGTTGTTCCACCCACATTAAAGACATACCTTGTGGTGTTCCTCCTTCTGCCTATATCACTTGCCATACTTGCATCAAGATATTGATGTAGAACAATGTCTGAACCTCCAAAACATAATGCATGAGAAGTGGTACCTCTCAAATACTTGAGAATCCACTATATTTATTTCCAATACTATTTGCCTAAATTGTTCATATACCTTCTCACAACTCCCAATGAATATGTAATATCTAGTCTTATGCACACCCTGGCATGCATCAAGCCATCAATTGATGATGAATAGTGAACCTTGGACATGTATTCAATCTCTTCCTGTATCTTGGTACGCATCTCCTTACTTAGTTTGAAATGGATAGCCAATGGTGTACTAATTAGTTTTTCATTCTTCATTCTAAACCTCTCCAATACCTTTTCTATGTAATCACCTTCAGACAATGTCAATTTGTGATTTCTCATGTCTCTTATTATTCTCATACCAAGGATTTGCTTTGTAGCACCCAGATCCTTCATCGAAAATGATTTAGCCAGTTTCCTTTTGAGAAAATTTATGTCCTACGTGTTAGATCATACAACCAGTATGTCATCCACATACAATCACAAAATAATATATCTTCCATTAATCTAGCCTCTTGAAATAAACGTAGTGGTCATGATGGAAACTACTTTAACACTGTTCTGTCATGAACTTATTAAATTTTAAATACCACTTCCTTGGAGCTTGTTTCAGGCCATACAGCCTCTTCTTCAACTTCCAAACCAAATTCTCCTTCCATTTGATCTCATACCATTGTGTTTTTTGCATTTAAATCTCTTCCTCCAAATGCCCACGGAGAAAGCTTGTTTTTTCATCTAACTGTTCAAGATGAAAATATTCTACAACCACTAGACTTAAAATAGTTCTATTTCAAGTCATTTAACAACAAGGGAAAATATTTCATCAAAGTATATACCTTTATTTTGTGCAAAACCCTTTAGAACAAGTCTAGGCTTGTACTGGTTCTTGCCTCCATCTTGTTCCTTCAACCTTTAACCCCATTTATTATGCAATGCTCTTTTTTCTATAGGAAACTAAAACACACCCCAAGTTTGGTTTCTTACCAATGAGTCCATCTCCTCATTCATACCTTTCTCTCATTTCTTTCTAGTTTCTACTTGCAATGCCTCTTCATAACATTCTGATTCACCAAAATCAATCATCAATAAATGATACATTGAAGGAGAGAATCGTTTAAGGGGTCTACTTGAAATGGTAGATCTTATTACATTTGTAGGAGTTCGAGATACCTGATGCTGCTCTTGATTTTCTGGTTCCTTTGGAACTTCATTTTCTTTGATTTCATCAAACACTATGTACTTTGTTTTTTCCTTTTCCTCTTTATTTCCCTACAACTGATCTTTGTACATAACCTTTTCATTGAATACTACATCTCTACTCCTAATTATTTTGTGATTTTCATAATCCCATAAGCAATAACCAAAATGATCAACCTCGTATCCAATAAAGGTATATTTTTTGGATTTAGCCTCAAGATTTTTTCTACTTTCTTTATCAATATGGAAAATGTTTCACAACCAAAAGTTCTCAGAAATGAGTAGTTTACCTTTTTACCTGTCCATTCCTCCTCTGGAATTCCACCATCAAATGTGCTTGAAGGCCCTCTGTTTATTAAATAAACAAAAATATCTACATCATCAGCCCAAGATTATAAGGGTAAGCGTGCATGCAATATCATATGCCTTGCATGCTCCATAATCATCCTATTTATCATTTCGAACATGCCATTTTATTGTGGTGTTCCTAGGACTGTCTTCTCTCTACGGATCCCATGACATGAACAGTAAATATCAAACTCTTTGTTGTATTATTCACCTCCATTATCAGATCTGATACATTTCAACCTTTTTCATGTCTCATTCTCAACCAAAGCTTTCAACTTCTTAAAAGTAGCAAACACATGAGATTCTTTCTAATGCAATAAATCTAAGTTTTATTAGTTGCACCATCAATGAATGTAACACAATAATGATATCCATCAAGAGAATGTATGTTATCCGATCCCCATACATCTATATGCACAAGCTATAACTTTTCATTCTTCTTTTGTTTCCCAACCCCGAGAAATCTAACCCTCTTCTATTTTCCATAAACACAGTTCTAACCGAATTCCAAACTTACCTGCTTTAGATATGGTAGAAATATCCTTGAGTGGATAATTTGCATCTCCTTCTCACTCATTTGGCCAAGCCTATGATCCCACAATGTTTCACTTGTTTCTGTGGAAGCTATAGAGATAGAATAACCAGTATTATGAGGACATAAATACAACATACCTATCATATCTCCTTTTGTTATTACCAATGCTCTTTTAGTGTTCTTCCACCACATTTTTCCAAATGTAGAAAAGCAACCACTATCTCACAAATTCCCTATTGAGATCATATTTCTTTTATAGAAGGAATATTCCTTACATATTTTAGTAGCCATTCATTTCCATGATTTAACTTAATTTGTACCTTACCCATTCCAACAATTTTACATGGTTCATCATCCCCCAATAAAACATGTCCAAAATCACCTAGAACATAATCATGAAATA
>LPNX010851828.1:164476-217647 GCA_001517045.1 Pseudotsuga menziesii
ATTCCTATGGGGTGTAGCATGACATGAAGCACTTGAATCTACTACCCAATAATCACTAGTATTATCTAATGCAAGAATCAAAGCATATTGTAACACATTACCTGCTACATTTGCTTCTTGAGTAGTCTCATGTTGTCTGTATCCTTTCTTCTTTGGAGCTATGTAGTTTTCTTTAGATATACCTCTTACCACAGTTCCAACACACTATATTTCTGAGTTTGGACTTGGATCTGCCCTTTCTAGACTTGTTGCAATTACCTAGGATCCTCTCTCTCTCTCTCTCTCTCTCTCTCTCTCTCTCTCTCTCTCTCTCTCTCTCTGTTTGTCTTNCCACTCTCCATGGTTAACGCATTAACTGATGTTTCACCTATGTTTCTCTTTGTGTTTCCTCACTAAGAATAACATCAACAATGCCATCAATTTTAAGAGTGTCTAAACTAGGGATATATTTAATTACATCCATGACCAATCCATTCTATCTTTCTAGAAATGAGCACAGGATTAGAAGAGCCCTAACCTCATCATCAAAGTTCACTTTTACAGAACTTAGCTTACTAGTAATCGTATTAACTTCATTCAAATGGTTAGAAACATATCCACCTTCTCACATCTTTGTATTAAGTAAATGCTTCATTAAAAATACCTTGTTGGAAGCCGAGGGATTTTCATAGAGCTTAATCAATGCGCTCATCACACCCTTTGTTATCTTTTATTTTGAAATATTGAAATCCACTGACGAAGCTAAGTACAGTTGTATTGTTCCCAATTCCTTTTTGTCAAGAACCTCCCTTTATTCGTCCTTCATGGTCGACAACTATTTTGTTTTTCTTCCCAATGGTATGTATAGATCGTTTTGGTATAGGAATTCCTCCATTTGCATCTAACTGGTAGTTTTGGCCGTTAAATTTCTTGACCCTAAACTTTCCTTCTTTTTCTATTTATCCCACTCGAACCAGGAACACATTTTTCCTACATGTTTACCAAGCAAATATACCTTTTGGCTCTAATAGCAATTGTTGGAAAAACAAGATAGCAGAGCAATAACAATAAACAATAAACAAGATGCAAATATTAAAACACATTACAAGAGAGAAAGATATAACATGGTTCACCCAAGATGGTCTACACCCACATAGATATTGTCAGTCCTTTATTATTATACCATCCAACAAAATGAAGGGATACAACCTGCAGCATCCCCAATGCACTTCCTCTTCACTCTCTCACAACCTCACTCACACAATCACAAAGATTTTTTTTACAATCCTACAATACAATACACACCCATATTACAATGCTTTCCTTTTATAGGGGAATTACCATCGGAAAATACCATGGGTCCATAAACTGTTGGCCAATAAACATGCCAAAAAATTCTTTCAAGGGATTCAACCCTATAACGAACATAAAATATATAAATATTAAAAATAATATTAATAGATAATTATTAATTAATAATTAATAATTATCAAAGAGTCCTGAGTGTAGGTTGGAAAGTCACGAATGGAAGTATATAAGTCCGACCATTGTAAATGTATCATATCTATTCTATCATCAATTTATATATTATTATGGCTTATTTAATATTCCAAGTATTTCGGTACTATTATTTGTATCAGCGAATAATTATTCACTTCAAACTCGAACCCCCTTTATTGGGGGAGCTGTCCTCTAACCCCCACCAAGGGCTCGCTAGCCCTCGGACCCCCGCAGGGTAACAATGCCCCCTCGCACACCCTTTTTTTGATGAGTGTATAATAAAATTAGGGTAAAAACATGGTTGCAGAATAACATCTCTGAATCTGGAAGATCAAGCTCCATAACCAACATGCATATGCTCATGTTCTAGATGCGTTGTGAAAGAAATTAGACATTAATGACAAGGAATGAATTTTTGTTGGTTACTCTGAAGACACAAAATCATATAAGTTATATGACCCTATCGCAAGGAAAGTAATTATCAGTTGTGATGTTCAATTTGTTAAGAATGAATCATGGGATAGAACAATCGAGAATAATGTTAATATTGTGTCAATTGTCAAGCATGATGAAATGACAAAGGAAGTGGTTGAAACACCACATGTAAGCTAAAATGTCGTAGCACTATCAACTCACAGGACACCATGACATGCTTCAGCATAAGGAACTTTGACACAATTTGGATCCCAAGCTACATCGAAAAGCACACCAAGAGGACAACAAACTACATCAAGCAATTTGACAAGGTTGACATCAACATATCCAATAAAGACAAGAAGTCTATGTGAGATATATGAAGCTGACACACCAAATTTAATCTCTTTTTCTTCATTATTTTCTCCAATATATGATCCTATAACATTTGAGGAAGTTGTTGAAGAAGAAATATGGGCACAAGCCATGGATGAAAAAATAGAATGCATTGAAAAAAACAACATGGGAGCCGGTAGATGTACCAAACGATAAGGATGTAATTAGTTTCAAATGGATTTACAAGACCAAGAAAGATTCTTAAGGGAATGTGAAAAAGCACAAGGAAATAATGTTCGCAAGAGGGTTCACCTAGTAGCTTGGCATAGACTTCAATGAAACCTTTTCACATGTCACATGCATGGATACAATCAGAACAATTATTGGCATTGCTACAGAAAAAAAGGCATGTTTATCAAATGGATGTTAAATCAACATTTTTGAATGGCTATCTAGAGGAGAAAGTGTACGTGGAACAAACACAAGAATATGAATTTCCAGGACAACAACACAAAGTATACAGGTTGAAAAAGGAACTCTATGGTTTGAAGAAAGATCCTAGAGCTTGGTACAGTTAGATTGATTCCTATCTCACCTAGAATGGATTTTACAGAAGTGAAAGTGATCAGACAATGTACATCAAAGTTAATGAGAAAGTAAACATGTTAATTTTCTTCACGTATGTAGATGATTTAATATTTACTAGCGATTTTGACATAAAGAATTTTAGAACAGTCATGGAAAAATAATCTAAAATGACTGATTTGGGGATTATGAAGTTTTTACTGGGAATTGAATTATATATGTCTGAAAGTGGTATAATTATATCACATTCCAAGTATGCAAGTGTAGTTTTGAAAATATTTAATATGTCCAATTGTAAGGTATCCCCAACACTAGTAATAACAGGTTTAAAATTGAGCAAGGATGATGATGGATCAATTGTAGATCCTACGCTACATAAAAGGTTGGTTGGTATCCTTATGTATTTAACTGCAACAAGACCAAGAATAATGTATGGAGTAAGTGCGATCTCAAGATTCATGGAATCACCAAAATACTCTGATTAGAAAGCATGTAAGATAATTCTGAGGTATGTAAGTGGCACAAAATACCTTGACATTATGTATTCAACCTCATAAAAGTTCAAACTCATTGGATACACTAATAGTGACAATGGAGGCTACACAAACGACAAGAAAATAACATTTAGGTAAACATATTATTTTGGTAGAAGTGTTCTGTCATGGGATTCGAAGAAATAACACATGTAACTATGTCTTCAGCAAAAGCAGAGTATGTTGCATCTACAAGCGTTGCATGTCAAGTTGTTTGGATGCAAAGGATGTTAAGGGACCTACCAAAGAACCAACAAGAACCAACAACCATTTATTGTGACAATAGTTCAGACATTGTATTGTTGAAGAATCATGTGTTGCACAAGAGAACCAAGCACATCAACACAAGGTACCATTTCATAAGAGAATTGGTGAACATACAAGAGATCTGTTCAAGAATTTTGTAGGTCTAAAGATCAACTGTCATACATATTTATAAAACCATTGGAAAGGGATACATTCCAGTATATGCAAAGTTCTTTAGGAATTCCAAGTTACAATTAGTGAATTTTTTCATGAATAGAGCAAGTTTATCTCTGGGACATTTTGTTTTAATATCCCCAACTTCTCAAAACTAGGGGAAGTGTTGGAAATGTTAATTTCTTGCATATCTATGTCATGTCTTATTAAACTTAGTCAAAGTCAATAGAATTACATTGTTTTCAGTCTATCTGTTAGGTTGAGGAGTTCACGTCTCACCATATTTAGGATGTCAAACTGTATTTTTGAAGTTAAGTTTCTAGGTAGAAATTAATTACAGTATTTAATGTTAGTCAGTAGCTTCTAAGTGAAGCAAAGTTTTAGTCTCTGTATATGTATAAGAAGAAGAATGAAAAATAGAGAGAGAGAGAGAGCGCATAGTAGTCGAGAGAGAGAAGAACAAAGTAAGAAGAAAAGGACAAGAATAAAAACTATGAGAAGAGTTCATGAACTCAATCTCATGTGTTCTTGAATGTGTTGATACCCCAATCTATGTAAAAAGTGAATCATTCGAGTAAATTTCCAAGTATGTAATTGTGGTCGTAGTTCTTTTGTTATGTCACGATAATATAAACCCATGATTTATGGTTGAATGCATGTATTATTTATGCCACACATAATCTCTTTAATTACTTGTGTGAATGTTGTCTACATTTTCTATTTGTGAAAGACATAAAGAATCCACAATTATTTCACCATGTAAAAGTTTAAGTTTTAACCACATAGTGCTCGAGACAAGTATTACTTAATATTTTGGTTATATTATATTGTGATCTTGTCGCAATAAAGTTATGTTGATGTTTATCCTAAGTTATGAAGTGGTGAAAAGTGTTTTTTATATTATAAGTCAATAGACAGAGAAATATCCTTTTACGAAGTTTCATTAAAAGTGGTCATGTCGAAGTGGGAGTTGTTCACAACTAAAAGTGTGTTGCAGTAAAAGCTTGTCGATGTCAAGTGGGTGTCTATAGAGGTAAAAGTATGTTGAGTTAAAATTCTATAAAAAGTGTGTCGACGAAAAATGAAGTCTATCGCAGTAAAGTAAGTTGTAGAATTGTCTGTCGTAGTGATGTCTGTCACAAACTAGTATATCATAGTAAAAGTCTCTCGCAGTAAAATTCCTATTGCAAGTTTTTGGTCAAAGTTAACCTATCAAAGTAAAAGGTGAGGTTTCCAAAAGGTAGTGTGTCACAACACAAAATTAAAGGGAAAAAAATTCTTACTGCGCAGTAACTCAAGTTGAATATTGCATTCCTCTCTCCTCTCTCCACACATTCCCAAAAAAGCATACGATAACCTTTTGTGTGGAAATTCTATGTGTGTATGATTTGGTGTGCTCCTCTGATTTCTAAATTGGTATCATAGCCGCAAGGTTGTTGAGAAGGTGCAAGTGATCCTAGAGAGATCCACAAATCCTAATCTAGAATATTGTTGGACAACTGGCATGAAGAGAAAGAGAGGATCTTGCACTACCTGCATGTAAAGATGAACTAGAACTGCAAGGGATCTCCTATCTGTGTTGTCAAGGGATCATAGTAGTGATTGGTTGCATCTTGTAGGTTCCTGTTGTGTGAAGAGAAAAATTCTCTTTGTTTTGGAATGGTTTGATATTATTAACCATTGATTGAACCTATGCGGAGAATTTGTGCCCTCTACTAAGATATGTGAAGGAGATGAATGTGTAGTTGTTGAAGAGTGTAAAAGAAAGGCTCTCTCTTTTTTTTAGAGTCACTCTGTTGTCTAAAGGAATTTGCTTCCTGATATTGAGAATACCACTTCTTGTAAACCCCGTGGAGGAGACTAGTTAAGGATGGTGTGCGATAATTATTTGTGAATTCATCAAATAGTCTAATTCCTCTGCTATGTAAAGTTGTGAGGCTGTGTTAATGTTAAATGAAGGGAGTGGTGAGCTACATGTGTTCAAATTTTAAAGTGAAAATCTATGTGATTGTTTTGTTAATACATATGAACTATAGAAGAGAAAAAATGTGTTTCTTTTCATGAGAGAGGGACATTGTTGTTGAGAAAATGTTGGATCTAAGACATCACAAATAGATCGTTGTTGCATGGGTGTTATTTTCCATCACCATCAAAGTGTGAAGCTGTTGAAGCCGCCATGAACACATCTGTTGAATTTGTCAATGTGCGTGGAGATATTTGATCAGTGGTTCGAGGAGTTTACTATGCATTGTGATAATGTCTTCTGAGGTGGAGACGAGCCAAATCAGTCTTGTTGTTGCATAAGATAAACATGTACTTCCTCACAATAATTTCTTTTGAAAGAATCTTCGAATAACTTGTTGAAGATCAGAATGGATATTTTTATGGCATCCACAGTACTATAAATGAGGGAGAATAAAATAGTGACTCTGAGATGACCATCAAGGAGGAAGATCAGATTCAAATTTGTGAGGATGAAGGAGGACCAGCTCCTATTTCTATGAGTAACCTGCTTCATTATACTCCATGTGGATTTGTTGCGAGTATTGGAAATTTGGAGAAAAATGATTTAGATGAGGAAAATAGTTATGGGCTTCTAGAATTTGAAGGAATTATAGAAATTCTCATAACAAAAATACCTGTAAATATCGAACAGTTGAGGGCTATATTCTCTCTAATTATTCAGAAGTGAAGTTTCATTCTAAAGCTCTTCATAGAATATTATCTGCCCTCAATGTTCATGCATCAACATTTGATGGATTTGGACCCAATCACTCTAACTACATACATGTTTCCCCTTGGGGTCATGTTGTGCATCATTAATTCCCTGGTCACTATGTATCATTCCTCAGGTAGAGATGTAACATCAAGAATATATTTGGAGGGTTGTATATTTTTGTTCCAGATACCAAGTGGATTTCCCATCCAATAACATATTGGAATTCTTGACTAGAAATATCAGTTTTTGATATAGTTGTGAATTTTGTTATTGTGTGGTGTGTGGTATCTGTTGTGAATCCATTTATCCATTAAGGGGAATGATAGAGTATAATGGTGAAATGGCATAGTTATATATTTGTTAGAATATATCTTGTCTTAGATATTTTTTAGTGTTGGAAATATTAATTAATAGTTGATCCACATATCATCTCAGCCTACTCTGTCATAGTCTGTAGCAGGTCAGTTTCTGTCAGTCTTTCTAACAGAATGAAGAGTTCACGTCTCTCATATGAAAGAAGTCGAATTAAATTTCTGAATATAAGTTTCTAAGTAGACAATTATTACAATCTTTAATGTTAAGTTGGTGGCTTCATAGACAATCAATTTTAGTCTGTCTATATATAGAAGAAGAAAATTGTAAATCAAAGAGAGAATTCAATAATCGAGAATAAGGAAACACTCTGTATAGAGTTCAATAGATCAAGCTCTATGTGTGTTTGAAAAGTGTTAAGAGTCAAAGCTTTGTAAAAGGTGAAACATCCTTGTAAATTTCCAAGTTTGTATTTGCACCAATAGTTCTTTGTTATGTCTCGACAAGATATATAAATCCATAGTTTATGGTTGAATGCATGTTTTATTTAGACGCACATATTCTCCAAAATTACTTGACTAAATGATTGTTTACATTTACCATTTAGTGAAAGACACAGAGAATCCATAAATATTTCACCATGTAAAAGTTTTAGTTTTTATCTGCAGAGTGGTCTACACAAGTCTTACTTAATATTTGGTTATATGATATTGTGTGTCTGTTGAATTATAGTTGTGTCAAGGATTACCCCAAGTTATCGATCGATGAAAAGTGTTTTTCATATTATAAGTCTTTAGACTAAGAAATTTTTTATTATAAAAATTCGACTAAAAGAAGTTAAGTCGAAGTGGGAGTTAGTCGAAACCAAAAGTTTGTTCAAAGTAAAAACCGGTTGAAGTCGAGTAAGTGTTTGTCGAGATAAAAAGGTGTCAAGTTGAAAGTTCGTAACATTTTCTTGACCAAAAGTCGTATATTGAAGACTTGTCGGTCACAATAAAAACTTGTTGAAGCATTTTGGTTGAATT
The DNA here is from genome assembly GCA_001517045.1 of Pseudotsuga menziesii. Taxonomy (NCBI): domain Eukaryota; kingdom Viridiplantae; phylum Streptophyta; class Pinopsida; order Pinales; family Pinaceae; genus Pseudotsuga; species Pseudotsuga menziesii. The sequence continues at coordinate 172,300 of LPNX010851828.1, forward strand.
TTTATCGGTTGAAGTACTTGTTGAAGTTTGACTTGTCTAAGTTTTGGTTGATGATTTACCCAACGAGTAGAAAAAAGAGGTTGAGTCTTGAAAATAATTTTTTTATGACTGAGCGATAACTCAAGTTAATTGTCTCAGATTTGTCAACCTCTAGATTTAGATCCTTTATTATAGGAGTTTGTTTGAGGTTTTCTTCACCTATATATTTGTAATTATTTTCTATGATTAATTCAGCAGTGTTGAGCATACATTCACCTTCTGTGTGCAAATCCTATGTGTGTATGATTTGTTGTGTATACTAATTTCTAAATGGACTGGGACTACAACTAGCATTGTTTTGACAAGAATTTCGATAGGAATATTAAGGCATGCAAGCGCACCCACACTTAGAGAAGAGGGTAAGGTCGTCTAGTATTTGCAAGGACATCCCTACAAACAAACTACCTTGATAAATCTTAGGGAATAATCTACCCTGAAGAAATATCGAGGTAGTTGAAGGCTTAAAAAAACCTACTGAAAATAATTAAAAAGCATCATGGACAGTCACATCTATGTATGCACAAAGTAGCAGGTGTGCAGGGAATCATAAAGAAGGGATAACTACCAACAGTGTTAGATTTTCATAAGATTATAGCATTATATCTTAATTTTATGTATCAATAGGATCACTAGAAGATAGACAAAGCACAAAACAATAGCACAAAAATAACACGAGTATTTTTATCCTAGGAAACCCAAATGGGAGAAAACCCAACAACATTCGTCTAAAGATGATAATTATGAGATCAAAGTACAATGAAGAAGAAAGAGAAAATATGGAAAATATTTCCAAATATAGAAACCATGAAAAGAATTCTTCTTTTGTAGTATATGCGAACTTCTCTCTCTCCCAGAAAATTGTGAACTTCACTGTGTTGTTGCTGAGTGGAATAGTGAGGAGGGGCGCTTCCTATTATACATATTTTCCACTAATATTTTGACTGGGGAAGAGTTCTCTTGGGGTACCAATATATTTTACATTTTATAATTTATTTTATCTTTTATTTTGTTTGCTTTTCTCCTAAAGATTTACATTGTTCTTATAGGTTTTGTATGATTGATTACAATAAGTTCATGTCCCATATGGGGTACAATACAAGGACAATAAGAATAGCTTCTGAAGTTGCACAAATTCCAACACTCCCTCTCAACAAGGAAGGTATTATTTGGTCTTTATCAGCATCATGATCATATGGGTTTCATCTTTACATCTATATTGTCCCTATCATCTCTAAACGTACTGAAGGTTTTCTTTATGAATTTGTTCTATTCCCATGTCTGAGAGAAAATCAATTGCTACATATCTATCTCTACTACCGATGGAATACTTCCATGCCTGGCTAGAGATCTTGGATGAGAAAATGTGCGCACCCATCTATTGCATGTCCATCTCATCTGTTGATGGGGTACTCTCATACCTGGTCGAGAACCTGAATGAGTAAATGTGCACGAGTAAATGTGCACGACCATCTAGTGCATGTTTGTCTCATCTGCCAATGGGTTACTCCCATACCTGGCTGAGAACCTGAATGAGCAAATGTGCAAAACCATCTACTTCCTGCTCGTCTCATTTTTTGATGGGTTACTCCCATACCTAGTTGAGAAACTGAATGAGTAGAGGTTTCTATATAATCAAAGAACCATATGATACCTGTCCAACTCGTCTACCGATGAGATTTCTACCATACCTAGCTGAGTACTTGGACGAGCAGAGGCACTTGTGTGAACCCGACCATATACTACCTGTCTGTCGCATCTGTTGATGGGATTTCTCCCATACCTAGCTGAGAACCTAAAAAAGTAGAGGTACCTAAAAAAACATATGGTAAATGTCTCTTAGAAATCTCTCCTTCTCAACGAGGGATATGTTCTTTTCTACTCCAATTCTTCTGTGAAAGTATTCAAGCTTCATCCTGAGAAGAAGATTGGTGTGAACATCTGTAGTCTGATCGTATGTTGAAATATAGTGGATCTCGACTGCACCTTTCTGCACCATATCATGTATGAAGTGATACCAAATCTCTATGTGCTTCGACTTGTCATGGAATACAAGATTCACTAACATCTGCACACAACTCTAGTTATCACGGTCAATCATGGTTGGCTCTGGAATATGACCAAACAATATTACAAGAAGTTTACAAAGCCAAACTGCTTCTTAGGCTACTGAACTGGTTGCAATATATTAGGTCTCTGCAATACTTAGAGCTACTAAGTTCTACTTCCGATTGTACTAGGAAGTTACCGCATAATCCAAACTGAAACTGCATCTTGAAGTGTTATTCCTATATGTAGTGCATCCAGACCAATATGAGTCTTTGAAACCCTTGCAATATCCAGTGACAATCTGAATTATATCATAGATCATATTCCACAGTGCCACATAATTCTTTGAGCACATGTTTTATAGCAATCCAATGAATCTTCCTCGGTTCGCACATGAACTAACTGAGGGCATTCACATCAAAAAAATATATGGTCTGGCATTCTTCAGATACATCAAGGACCCAATCAACTGGTGATCATAGTGGGATCAATCAAATTTGAATATGAAGGAGAATCTCTCATCTTCTTCAAATTTGCATCCATTAGAGTAGCTATGGACTTGTAGTCCAACATTTTGAATTTCTTCAGCATATCTATGGTGTAATTTCCTTGTCCTAGGATTCTATTCTTTTGCCTTTATAATACTTCTAATCCCAAGAAGTAATGTATCAACAATGTCATTGATAAAGGTTGTCTTGGACTCCATCTGATACAACTTCCATCCCATAGCTAAGATAGAAATAATCGATCTAATGGAAGTATATCAAGTCATAGGAGAAAACGTCTCATCATAATTGAGTCCCTCTTTCTAAGAGAACTCTCTGGCTACAAACCTAGCCTTGTATTTTTCAATACTACCATCTACTCCATGTAGAGTTTCATGTTCCTTTGTATTCTGCAAAATCTGTCGTGTCCATCTGGGTCTTTTTTGGCTTACTGCCATATCTGTGGGATCATCATCTTGATGAACTGGATCAATGGGACTGATGAGTTTATTCATTTCTTTAGAATCCCTCTCAATGTTTGGAGGGGGGATGATATCATCTCTTCATCGTCATCGATCTCCACATCTGATCCTCTTCCTTTTTTAATAGCCATTTATTCTTCAAAGGTTACATCCTGACTGACTTTATTTTTCCTTGATCACGGGATCTATATTATGTAAGCCTTTGAATACTTGTGATCTCCCACGAATGTTTCCTTCTTTCCTGAAGGTTCTAACTTGGGCACGTGAATGTATATTGTCAAGTTACAATTATCCATCCTAGTGAAGACTAGGTTCATCAAGGATCCTTCAATTTTCTTGTTCAAGTCACGATATAAATATCGTTAGGTTTCTATCAAATGCAAAAGGATAGAATCCTTGTCTTTGAGGGATAAATCCCTTTGTCTCTCAGAAGTCAGTTTAGTAAATCTGGTTGAAGTAGCACATAGATCAACATTCATAGAAGTTTTTTGCTTCTGATCACCAAATCTCTGCATGAGATTATTCTGGGTTTGAGAGTCATAATACATACTTCTATAGGCTTTATGCTTACGTTCCATCCGTATATCAATAGGATCACTTATTATTATAGATCATGGCATTCCCTATAAGTCAAATCTTGTCTGATGCTTAGTAATATTTCATAATTAATGTATTAACAAAATAATGTAGGAAAACTTCTTAGTCAATGCTTCGACACAACACACGTAAGGCCATTATTCAGACGCTTATGGTATCCATTATAGCATACCATTAAGAGTGTGTACTACTCAAGTATGTTATAAAGGAGTCGACATACTAGATGGGTTGTGCAACATGATAATCTATTTAACTACTTGAATTTAGAAATGTAGATCTGTGTAAAACCTATTCAAAAACAACCATATCTAATCTATTAGAGAATGTAATATCAAATACTTATCTTTTGTAGTTTTGTGGGTGGGGTCCCATTGTGAGATTCCATTGATATTATATGCTTACTTGATGATCATCACAGTATGGTTCTTCATAACATTTATTAGCAGAAGAACTCCGAACAATCATCCTTCCTTATGAAGAGGTTCTTCTTGTACATCAGAAGTTGAAGCTTCATGCTTCCTTTTGATTAAGCTTTGACACCAACTGGAATACTAACTATATTTCTTGCACCTGTAGCACCGTATCTGAGATGAATCCTTCTTCTCTTCTTTCTTTTGATATGCGGGAGGACTTGATCTCTTATCTCAGTGCTTGTGATTGAAGGACTTCCTTATCCTTCCTTTTGATTTCTTGGCATGAGATATGAATGCCTGATTCTCCTCAAGCTAGGCGTCATGAATTCTTTTTCATGCTATGATTTTTGTTTCTTCTTGAGTGCATTCTTCCCATAGCTTATTAAATTTGGGAAACTTGGTATGACCACTTATAGTTTGGATAAAAGACTCCCAAGATGGTGGGAGACCATTTAAGGTGGTCATAACAAGATACTTTTCTTCAAGATTGTCTCCACTAGACTTTAGCTTGTCGTGGAGTTCGATGATCCCCATGAAATATGAGGCAATATTCTCGTACTTCGTCATCTTCATATTCAACTGTTTATTCCTCAATGTGAAAGTCACATTGATATTACCGTGTTTAAATAGATTCTTTAAGGTTTTGAGCATCTTCCTTGCTATTGTCTTTTCCGAGATCTGAGGAACCAAGTGGTCTCTAACCGAGTCCATCAAAATCCTTCTTGTTTTGGCATCATTCCTCCTCTAGCGAGGTTTGTCTTCTCCAACTTTTGGTTCTGGGACCTTTTCATTTACACACTATAATAGGTCATTTTCTTCTAGTAAAATAAGAACCCTAGAATTCTAGGGGATGAAGTTGGAAGCTCCTTCTAGACGATCTTCAACCTTCATATTGATCATCTTGAGTGTAGATCTAGATCTGAAACCCTCACAGAGACTAGGTAAAAAATGAAGGTTGAAGCTTTGGAAAACTGACTCCACGGATGAATGCCCCCTAGAAAGGCAAATTGAGAAGTGGTAGAGCCAACCCAAAACTGTGGAGGGAGTAGGTGAAAAATTGAAACCCTAATTTATGTTGTAGCTGTAGAATTAGGTCAAAAAAATGAAAAATCTCATAATTGAATTATGTCTTCACCAAAAGGAGCACCCTAATTAGAGAAAAATTCCCAAGGCTCCGTTTCCTCCAAAAGGTTGAGTGAAGACCTTGAAAGATGAAACCCTAGATTCAATAGGTTTCTAATAGAGTTTTGACAATGGCTTCTTCTAGCACTTCTCTCATACCATGTTAGATTTTCATAAAATTATAGAAGTATATCTAAATTGTATTTATCAATAGGATCACTAGAATATAGACAAAGCACATACAAATAACACGACAATAACACGAGTATTTTTATCCTAGGAGACCCAAACGGGAGAAAACCCATCAGCTTTCATCTAGAGATGCTAATTCTGAGATCAAAGTACAATGAAGAAGAAAGAGAAAATATAGAAAAGGTTTCCAAAGATAGAAACCCTGAAAAATAGTTTTATTCTGCAGTATATGTGAATTTCTCTCTCTCCCAGAAAAGTGTGAACTTCACTATGATGTTGTGCTAAGTTTTGTGTGGAATAATGAGGAGGGGCGCCTCCTATTTATAAATATTTTCCACTAATATTTTGACTTCGGCCAAATTCTCTTGAGGGAGCAATATATAAATTATATTTTATCATTTGTTTTATCTTTTCTTTTGCTTGCTTCTCTCCCCAAGGTCTACATTGTTCTTCTAGGGTTTGTATGATTGATTACAATAAGTTCATCTCCCATTATAGGTACAATACAAGAACAATAAGAATAGCTTATGAAGTTGCACAAACTCCAACAAGCACAAGGATAAATATTTACACAAGCATGCTGGTAAGCACTTTCAATTTTTTAATTTTATATCGTTCTAATGGAGGAACTATACTTGTATACTTGACCTCTTGTCATGGTAACCCTTGGGTGATTTGTCATGGAAGTTACAACAAAAGAGCATAAGTGTAGGACTGAGGAGCACGCCAAAGAATATGGTAGGAAAGAGCTATTGCACAATCCAAGGGCTCATAATGAGTTGTGATAAAATTGTTCAATGCTCCAATTGGACATATAGATAATTATCCACAGAAGGCCAAAAGGATAGGCTTTAAAGCACAAATTTTCCATTATCAAATGTTCACATGAGAGTTGACACTTGGATTTCAAATTCCAAGAGATCTCTTGGACTCCAAGACTACTCTTGTTTTTTCCTAAAATTATGGTCTTCTTTGCAAGTGAATGGTGCATAACAATCCTAACACTAAGGACTATATACCTAACAAATCAACGACTTTCATTTTATTTATTTAGAAAATGTCCAGATTTGAACAAAGTAAAGATAAACAAATTCCTTTTGAAAATTTGTTTTCGCCTTTCCAAACAATCTCACAAGTGGAAACCCATCAAAGAGGAAATAAACTAATAGATTCATCGTGACAGTGGAAATCCATAAAAAAGGAAATAAACTAATAGATTCATCCTAACAGTATCTTTGAAATACTAAAAAATGTGCAGTTATTTTACACCATCTTTTACACATTTATGTTTAATAAATTCTATGTTTAAAATATACTTACATTAAATTTTTTAGGTATTCCAAAAGATGTATCATGTAAAGTCTTTAAGAAAATCACATATCTAAAAAGATTTCAAAGCAGAATACAACTATGCCTACATAGTATTCATATTAAAAGATGTTAGAGAAACACAATGTGTTATCCAAAACAGTTTCACAATTTCTTCAAAATCACATATCTAAATAATTCAAAGCAGAATACAACTATGCATACATGTATTCATATTAATTGATGTTATAGAAACACGATGTGTTATCCAAAACAGTTTCACAATTTCTTCAACTTTGTTGAATTAATGGGGTCAGTACTTTCGCAGTTGATTGCATTCATATATTCACAACGGTAGTTTCTGGATCTACAAAGCAACCACTCGCAAAATCCAAATAAAGATAGCCAAGCTTCTTTTTCTCTCGACAATTTTGTTGGCTTTTAACCTTATAACTAGTTTAATTATTAAAATATAAATACAATGTTTCATATTCTAACAGTTGTAAAAAAAATTCTTTAGCCACATTACAATTTTAAACAAAATCCTTTATTAAATACATTTCATATTTAAACTCTATGTCTCTAAAAACAAAATTATCCTTATTTTAACAATTCAAAAAAGTCTCAGTGAACAAGATTATCCTCATTTTAACAATTCAGAAAAGTTTGCCCTTAGAGCTTAAAAAATACATGCCCATGGCAATCTGAAACTGCCCTTAGAGCTTTAAAATTACTTGCCCATGGCAATCTGAAACTGTCCTTAGAGCTTTAAAAATACACGCACATGGCAATCTGAAAAGGCTCATGCCTCAAAGATTGACTGGATATACTCTGGAAGTTATTCTTTTTCAATTTTAAAACTGAAATCAGAATTCTTTTAAAAAACGAATTCCTGATTTAAATTTTAATTATCCTTCATATCCTTTTGTCTATTGTTTTTGTAAAGGACGTAGTATGCAGAAATACACAATTAATTTATGAATTTACAATTAGAAATGGGTATAACCAGATCACAGCCAAAAACAAATGGTAAGGTATAGACATGTTTCAAATTCCTAGAGATGATGTCGTGTTCTATAGAGGGCTAGGAAAGAGTGCAATTTGAAGACTCGCAAATGAGAGATTTGTTACTTTTCGTATCCCTTTCAGTGTCATGATTAATCTTGGAAGCCCTAAGAAGGACGTTTGCTTTCTGATTGACTAGCAGCCGAACAATATCTCGCTTTGCAGTTGACCTAAAGGGAGTAGAAGAGCTCAGAAAACCATCGACCAGATGGAGATAAGCTTCCAGATCATGGCAACAGCTCATGTCAGCATCCGGTTTCAGATACGGAGAGTGCTTGTTGTTCACCCGAAGTTCGGTTCCTACATGACAGTAAGCCCACGGCATCTTCTCTAAAACCTTGACAATTCTCTGTACGTTCTCTGAACGCTGATTCATCATGTGCATCCACTCGTTCAAGACCAACCCGGGAACCTTAGTAATGACATCGTTAATGTTAACGACTCTCAAAACTCTGCATCCAAGCTCCTCCAATCTCCGCCCAAAGGCGCGGTTCCCAACTCGTGGACCTCCGAATGAAAAAACCGTCATTGTAACCTTCGAGCATTTGGCTCCATTGAAGACCTCACCGAGCTCGTAGGCTGTAAGAAGAGCCAATGCTGAGCCCAAGCTGTGGCCAGTGATGGTAATACTGATTTCTTCGCCCTTGTACAATTGCACCAGCCTTCGTACCTCGTTCACGACAACGTCGGAAGCGCTTCGACCGGCTGAATCTTTACATCTGTAGAGACTCCAAAATCCGCTTTCTACCTTGGGTTGGCAGCAGTCCGGGGCGCTGTGATTCGAGGAAGCCCGCCTAAACGAACATTGCTGCTCTCCTGAGAAATCCTCGATAGGTGTCATCGCTGTCATGACATTCTCGGCCCACTCAAGAGCAGTGCCGGTGCCTCTGTAAGCCACGACAATATCTCTCCTTCCAAGCCTCGCGATTTCTTTTTTCTCGTCACAAACTGCCACAAACCCAATCCAGCTTGTCGGCCTGTTTATGCATTTGGCGGCCATAGTCAAGCCTTCTGAATTTAGTCTCGACGACAGGAAGCGCGTTAACCACTGTGGAAATTGGAGGCTAGAGGTGGCGTAGGTATTTTTCGTCACCCTATAACCGCACCTCTTGAGCCCCACTTCGTCGAATAATGAGCGCTTGCTGTATTTGCAGCAGCCATATGTCTTGGACTGCGGATCGAACTCAAATGCACTGTAGCTAGCCTGAACGAATTCACCATACTTGACAATCTCTCCTCTCAGATTCTCGTCCAAGGGATCAAGGAGCCCTTCCCAGTTGTTCAATCCCTGGTATTCCCTCCATTTTGATCCCAGCTTTCGCTTTGGAGATCTGCACGTGCCTTGGCGGGAATTCTCCACCGAATCCCATCCTACACTCATGTGTGAATTGTTGGCGCCATGGCCGGTCTCCAATTCAGGAACTTTAAGACCCTTGTGCACTTTCTCGTCGCAATTCAAATGATTAATCCAGAGATTGGCCAAATTATCTTTTATTATTCGGATTCTTTCAGTCGACGTTGCTACAAAGCTATGGGACATGGAAGCACTCAACCTTGGGCGCTTCGTGGGCAAGGAGATAGGTTGTAAAGTAAAGGACCGCCTGGAAGCAACTGAAATATTTTTCACGATGGCCTCATAATTATTGTATCCAGTTAAAGAATTCAAAGACGAGAACGACAATGCCAATGCAACTGATTGTGCAGGCTCCATTCACAACGATATTTAATAGAATATGAATATATTCTACTGTCAGGCAAGCATGGCTTAACGATCGGATTTAGCTGTGTGAAGGGTGATGTAGATTCCTACTTGATCGTCTCGTTTCTTGAATGGGGAGGTAGAATCTTTCCTTATATAAAATGTCAAAGGATTGTCATATTTGACCAAATTCCTTGGCCGGTGTTCTCGCCTGTCGCTTTTTGTCGCTATATGGACGGCATTCATGCGCACCGCCTCTTACCACTTACCACTTTAGTCGTTACGCGTGTCATCCAAAACACAAGTTCTTGATACATTTGACTTACACGCTGTTGAATTTACAGACTACCGAATATATCCTGAAAGATTGCTATTTCCCTTAATTCAAAAAAAATGTTTGCAAATAAAAGAGAAGAAGGATAAATGTCATACGGATCAATGCAATCGGTAAATGGAATGTCATGAATCTCACGCGCAATGCACGCAGTCGGCTGCCGTCCTGCCTGACGTTAATACAGGCTGCCCCAACTGACGTTCGTACAAGCCTCAGCTGAAATGTAGGGTTCTGCACGAATCTATTCATTCTTAAAAAAGCCTGGTCAAAATGTTGACAATCGCACAAAAGGACAGATCGCGCTAGACAAACGTCCCAATCACTTACGTTTATATTGATCATTTGGTCTTTGGGCTCTACCAGATATACATTTATGGCTATGAGCAGGTCTGTGCAATGTGTACATCAATTCAAAAATACTAACCCTAAAATGGTCTGTGCAGTAACTCAAAAAGTAAACTGGTCTGTGCATTTGGTTTAAATACGAACGCAAAAATAGTCTGTGTATTCTCTCCAACGGAGCAGTATAAGCGTTCACCAAATCGCCTCCGACTCACCGAAATTCGGCAGAGAATATTTTGCTGAAACAACGATTTCGACGTTTTAAATTACAATTTGGGTAATCTGGGTCGTTTTGAAATAGGCCATTTCGTATAGATCAACTAAATCTAATCGTAGAAATTTTTTAATTGAAAAAATAACACTTCCCATTAACAATCTAGACCGGTTTCTATACAAAATTCGCCCGCAAAGCCGGGCGTTTTGGTGAACGTTTATCCTACGCTCTCTCCAACTACTACCTAAACAAAATTTTCTCAGTTAACTCACGATATTAACCCCGAAAATGAAAAAAAAATATGTGGTTGGAAACTTAGAGGCCTTACAGCCGTTCATCTCCATGGTTCATTTTTCCATGTAAATCTTTTTTGTTTTATTTTGGTCATGGTTCAGGTACCTAAACTCATCACTACTACCTAAAATCAGTTATGCAATTTGTAGGCTAAAGTTCTTCTATTTGAGTCTTAAAAGCTTTATTAAATTTTCTAAGAACTTCTTATTTCGTTGTGCATTATCAAATAGCAAAGATTTATGTTACTAAAAACATCAGAATATCATCATGATAAGGCACTCTTAAGAATTGTAATTTTAATGGATTATTATCAATATTGCATTAATTAGAATTTTTATCTGCATTTTGTGTTTTTTTTTTAATCTTTTAGTAATCTTTAACATGGTATCATGATTCGTGTATGGGTAAACCTTTTCACATAGTGGAAAGCACACACACAAGGAGGTTGCCATTGAAGTCTGAACACATCTAGTGTATTTTTATTATTATTATTTTTAGACAGAAGCACTAACCACGTATTGATAGCCTTCTCATTATGAGACTGAGCATTAAATAGGAAATGCATCAAGAATACTATGGGAGAATACCATAGGTGACATAATACTATGGGTAACTAACTAACTCACTTATCTCACCATTGAGATTGCATATTTCAACACGTCCCCTTAATCTCAACTAAGATTGACATCCACCAGCTCTAAGATTGACCCCACGTCTCCCTCCTTGAATCCATCAGCATCCTCCTCCTCAGAGGACAATATCAAGCACAAAGCAAGGAAACGCCTCTATCAGAATCGCGGCGAAGTAGAGGAAAAACAAGCCGCTTTCGGTTAAGAGGTGTCCCTCCAGTAGCGAGGAGGACACCAACAGTGAAGAGGATACCGATGATGATGTCAATAGTTTTGGAAACTATGATGGCCAAGCTTTCGTCTACCCACTTTCTCCCCCAGTGACTAGTTGACCAAAATCTCAGCTCGGTTTCGATTTCAGGGTTCCTATAGAGGAGAATCCACCCTCCAAGCCTTAATCTAGGTTTAATGGTTCCTGTGTTTTTTTGTTTTGACTAGATCATCATGGGACCGATTTATACTCCCTTGTTTATTATAGAAGATATTCTCATTTTTTATAATATTGTCAATTTTTCTATTACCATGATCTTTTTTCCCTTCTATAGGGAGGATCATTTTGTTTGTAAAAGCCTAATTCCCTTGAGGGGAAAGTCCTAAATCTATCTTTGCCATATTTTGCTTGCAGAACTATCACTATGAGCTGTACTTTGTATTGTAGTACTATTTTAATTCAATGGATTAACTCTGAAATTACAAAAAAAATAGTCCCCAGAAGGCCAAACATTATGCCCAAGTATTTATGCTTGCCCCACATCCCATGCAAAGATATTATTTATGAATACAACTTACTTGAGTGACCATTCCACCTCCAATGAATCCCTTTTGTGAAGCCCTATAAAAAAAGTCCAATAGGGTGTTCATCTGAAAACACCGGTACATGAAAATGTTTGATTGATCCCTCAAAAGTGCCAATGTGATATTCTTTATAAGTTCCTACAACTTTGGATACCATCATTGTTAGGTTGGCATATTCAAAGCAAACTAAGTTCTTGTGCCTCCAAATTCCCCATATAATAAAAAGAGGAATCCCTTTATGGCTGATTTTTTTTAACCCAGAAAAAATGACATACTTCAAGAGACACATTTATCTAGCAAAAAGGAAAATGAAGGAATTTAGTGACCACCCAAAATTGTTGAGCAAATATACAAGAAACAAATAAATTATCGACATATTCCTCATCACGTTTACCAAGAGTACATATATTTGGCCCAGCACAACCCCCTCTAATGGATTTTTCCCATGTCATGATTTTGTCTTTTGTCTTCGAGGGCTAACCAAAAGAAAAACAATTACTTTTAAAGTAACCCACCATTTTAAATGTACATGAGACTACCATATTTCACTGTTAGGATTAATAATCCTCCTTTGTCCAATATAGTCTATTTGTTATTATTTCCTAACTTAATTGATCATTTATCACCTTACTAGAGTATTGAATAAAGTTTTCATTGATGTCAAAAGGGGTTCAGTAATGACAAAGGAATAAGTGATGACACAATGGAAGGACAAGAAATGGCATATGTGATAAGTATGGAAAGACACACAAGAGGATCCAATGAGGGGAACAAGTCAATGGATCGATACCTTGGATGAACAAATTTGTAGAACTACGTGGAGTATGAAGCTATAGAGGTTATAGACAAATATAGATAAGGAGATCAAGTTCGGGTGAAGATAGATCAAGTTGATTGAGCGATCCTCTGATCAATCAAGGTAGAGGTTTTGTTCATTCCTTTGAAAAAGATTCGACGATCCATATTAAAGGAGAAAGATGAATTGACGATGGGGAAAGAATTCACGAAGCGAATCAACATGGGAGATAAGAGATCCACTAAGTTAAAGTGTAGTTCCGAATTGATAGAAAGAGATCGACGACTCATAGGAGTTACGGAAGACAAATTGCAGAAGAAAATTTGGAAAAATTGGAAGTCATACACACAATCCACAATTGCGGAAGAAAAAAGTTTCTAATTTCAGAAAGGTAGTTGCGGAAAGATAATTGCAGAAGCAATTTTCTAGAAAAGTCAAAATGCATACCCGCATTTTGCAATCTACAATTGCAGAAAGGTAATTACAGAAAAGTAAGTGTGGAAAGGTATTTGCGGAAAAGTAATTACGGAATGGTATTTGTAATGTGCCTAAAATCCAAAAAAAAATCACAGACTAATAAAACTTGTTAGAACTTAAGGACATCTTCATTTTTGCTATGAAATAAAAACTTGTTCGCAGAACTGAACCTAAGTTCTATCTACTATTTTCTTTGTTTCTTTTCACGTATGATGATGATGTCTACATGTTACTATTCTACTCTTCAATGTGCTCGTAATTTACTTTTACCTGTCTATCTTATTTTACTTGTACTTAATTATTTTAATTGTTCATTATGAAGAGGTTGAGTTAGCTCAATATGTCAAGGGGTGGACTGGTGGGGTTTTGTCTCTTAAAGGTCCACTTGAAAAGGTAAGGTTCCTATGCTATGGGGTTTACTTAGTTCATTTTGAACTAATGCATGTGTTCGTATTTATCTGCGGGTGATTTCACCTATAAACCTATCCTTATGAACGCGGTGAAGCATGGTCCTAACACCTACAGCAATCGATGCCTATGAAATGCTAACTTATGCTCAAACTACAACATAAAAGGTGTTCTAAGCCTAAAATTTCACAATACATACTTGTAAGCTAAGACAAGGGGCTTTTAATATATGTAGGTTTTAAAACTAAGATGATGAGGGTTTAAAACCTTGTGTAAAAATCCTTCATACTTTATACCATCGTGGAGGGTTATGCTAATGCAAACATATGAAATTAAACTATAGCATATAACATTGGTGTCTTATGGAAGGGTTTAACGAAATATATGGAAATAGTTTGAAGGAAAACTATAGGCTTGTGGGTTTTGTTTGGATGAAGGTGGCGACTAGGTTGCTGCATTGAATGCAACTTGTGTTTCGTAGGCTTATTGCCTTATGCGTATGCTAGGGTTTTGCTAGTCCTTCCTTTGGAACTTTTTTTGGGTTTTGGAGGGAGGTCTCATGCTTTAGGTGGGAGCTGTGCATGCCATGTAGAGAAACCTATTTTCTCATGAAAATGTTTCATAGGTATGCCAAGCTCGTCATGGTTCTATTTTTAACTTTGGTTTGGAGTTATCGTTGCTACATACTTCTAACAATTGCTTTGGTTTCCTTGTTTTGCAGGTCTGGTAGCATAGGAACTCTGCATTTGAAGGGCAGATATTTTGGGTTTCCTACCCAACCATCCCATGTAATCCCCACGTAAAGAAAAGGGCCTGTACCCAATGTTGAACTTGTTATTTTATTATGTGGTTTCGATTATGGGTCTAGGGGATGTCTGGTCGTAATTTTTAAGATAATCGCTAGTTGGTTTGGGATTTGGGGTTTATTCAAAGCATTTGGGAATTTTTTATGTGATTGTGTAAATGCCTTTGTATGGATCTGTATTGTAAATGTCAGTGTTTAGACTGCTAATAAAGACTCAACTCTATGTTCTGGGTTTACCATTTAACTATGTAATGGATTTTTAGTTTTAAAATGAATCTTATTCAGTTTTTGTCAAGTTTTAATATGCCTATGTAATTTGTATGTATTTTTAAATGCTATAGTTCCATTGCTTTGCAATGACACTAATGCTAACAAGGTTTCAATAATGTATACGAATGGTGGAAATGTGGTTTTGAATTGATTCGTCAATTAATAAGAATGTAGCTTTGTTAAATTAAAGGATTTGATCATCTTCCATAGGACGCCATAAGGACTTGGCCCAGGCCTTGCGTATGTAATGCAGTCTGTGTATATGTGGTTTAATTTCATGGAACAATTTATGTATGTATATTTGTTTTTAATGGAAATAGCCTAGCACTGTTTGTAATTTTAGATGTTGCGTATTAATAAATTATGGGCGGCATGTAAGGGCTAAACCCTATGTGAATAACAAAACCTGTATAATGTGGTGAATAATTTAGCTTTCACTTACATGATTTGATCTTGGTTTTGTACGATTTCTTTTATTAAAAGGCTCCCAGCTGAGCTCTAAGCAATTCAAAACTTGGTCGAAT
Source organism: Pseudotsuga menziesii (assembly GCA_001517045.1). Classification (NCBI taxonomy): domain Eukaryota; kingdom Viridiplantae; phylum Streptophyta; class Pinopsida; order Pinales; family Pinaceae; genus Pseudotsuga; species Pseudotsuga menziesii. Next base: position 187,636 of record LPNX010851828.1, read on the forward strand.
GCTTGGCCAGGTTTGATGGTTTAAACGCTTTGTAGTTTAATTTTTTTCACATGTTGTGGTTATAAAGTAGGGGTTTAATGGATTCTACCTTGGTTCACGTGGATATTTTGACCGTGATAATGGTTTCAAACTTTTGTTTCCTTATTATGTATCATGTGGTGATTATCATGTTATTCTTTAACTCCATCAATGTGATGCGTATGGGAATGGAACTCTGTTTGAATTTGGATTTTATTTGTTTACTGTAATTTATATGTAATTTATATATCTTTGATCTTTGTTTTATAGATTTGTTTACATCGCATTTATAAAGTTCTATTTGGTTATTTTTAATAGTTATATGGTTTTTATCTAGATAGGATATTTGTAAAACTAGGTATGCGTTTCGATGGCAAATGAAACGTGCAAGCACTTCATTTAGTTTATATTTTTGAGTTTGGATTACAAAGGGATTCGATCCCTCGACAGAATGTTTATAATTTGTTTATTTTAATAATTATATTTGGAACAGAGATTAACATGTGTTTGTTTATCACACGGTTTAAATTAGTTTAATTTTGTTTAAGCTCTATTTAATTTATAATAAGGTCATAGACATGTGTAAGTTCTTTAGGAATATATATTTAGGGTTTTATTTTTAGTAGAAATGTTGATAGAGATCTGGTGATTAGTTTTATCTAGAAACTAGGGTTTAGAGCTTAGTTTAGACTATTTGACATCAATCATCTAAAAACTGTTTAAATATAATGCTAAAATAATTTCAACTTTAAAACCTACCTAAGAATTTAAAGGTTGCGTTTTAATTTAAACAAATGTAAGAACTTGCAACATAAAAATTATCCCTAGAAATTATCTAAGACATTATGGGATGATTTTCATATTTAAACAAATGAAATCAATATGAAACATGCATTCAAATTGTAGATCTTCAATCTAGAGCATAACATTTATAAGTAAAACATGTAAACATGATTTATAAAATTTGAGAAGGTAGAAACTTCATAGTTGCAACTATTCAACTTGTTTAATGGCACAAACCCTGCACACTTAAACACACATAATTAATAAAAATCAGTTATCTTTGACCCTAAATCTGTTAACTGGATAACTTGAGAACTACCATGTTCCTCCCAACCATGACTCGGAAATGTTCCTGGTTCTAATCCGGATCTCCCTAACCTGGCTCCAACATGCAAGCAGTCTAGAGATCCTAAAGGTGAGGCTTATTTTATTTGGAATATCACATTCTGTATAAGATTGTTTGGCTTTTGGAAAATGATCTCCAAAATTACTTAGGAAAATAATAATGATCAGATCCCTAAGAAAACCTTGGCTTGAGTCTTTATAGACAATCTTTAGGAAAAAAGATAGTTGTTTTAAAACTTCAATTAGATCAAGAATCCATTATTTTCTTGAAAATAAGCTTTAATTGATTTATGTGGATTTATAATTATTTTTCTTAACTTAGGAACTCTTTTACTAGTTCCTAATTTGACTCTTTGGGATTTAAATATTTATTTAATCATTTTAGTAAATAATAAATACATAGACCCTTTTTTCATTATTTATAGTTATCCTTATTTCTTTATATTTAATATATATACTTATTATTTTATTCATAATATATACAAGCTATATATATTATTGTTAACATTTATTTATGCATCATGTAACATGATCTCATTTAGCTGATGCTTTTATTAGCTTATACTAACTTTTTTATCAAGGCCTTTGGTAGGGTTGGTCAACTAAGTTAGGCAGCTCTAGATCCTCCTTACATGTTGGATTACCTCATGTGTCGTGGTAGTTTTTTAGTATTTAATGATAAATAGATTCAAATTTTCATTTAATCATATTAAAAATAAGTAATATAAGGTCGATTCTTTTCAAATTCGTTCTCCATCAACACAATTAATTTCAGTAACTCCTAGCGTTATTCCGAGCCCAAGCCCAACGCTAAAAACTGGGAGTTACACTTAGTGCAATTCCAGAGCCTCTCTCTCAACCCTAATGCTAGGATGTACTTGTATAATACACCTAGGGATACAATGGCCAAGGATCCAATGCTCTAGAGCTTATGCTCAACACAAAATCTCATAACTCATGTGCTTCGGAGCTTGCGCTCAACAAAAAATCTAATCACTCATGTGCTCCAGAGCTTGTGGTTAACACAAAATCTCATCACACATGTGCTTCAGGCTTTTCACCCAACACATTATAGAACTCAATCATGCATTTGGTCTTCTACACATTTTTATCACAATAATCATCTCATTATATACATTAAGGTAAATCATATGTAATATCTCGATTTGGACCCTATTGCATAAAAATTGTAAATGATGTAAATATCGTTATTAAATCACGGTGAGGAGCTCAAGGCCAAGGACATGCCATCGATTTAATGTTTTATGTATCGGTAATTAAAATCAATCCATATGGTTCTCGTGCTAGCCAAGAACACTATAAATTGAGACATCATGTGAATATGCAATTTAATAAAATACCCACAACTAGCTATGCAATGCAACAAGAGACAAGGGCATGATTTTCACAAGGATGAGGAAGGGAAATTATTCAAATGCTTGAGCCAATAGTGTTAATCCAAATGTCAATCAGAGAACCCATAAACATTCAACTACCCATTTTTTCTTATGCACCCAATCATTTAAATCTTCCAAGGGTTGATGGAGGCAATTAATGCATTGGGAATGGAAATGTATGGAAACCAATTTCATGTATGGGAAAGCCATGAATTTTGGAAAATCGTAACTTTTCTTATGGGGCAAGAAAACACCCAGAAATGTGTTCCCAATCCATTCCTCACCCACGATTTTCACTTCCTCACGCAGTTGGATCTAGCTGGGGCATTTTCTTCACATTTTTCTACATTTTCCTTCATTTTTCCAAGGATGGAAATCTAGTTTTTTGTTGTACGGCGGATGGGAAGAAGAGATTCATGATTGGGGGCTTTATAGAGGTCGTTTCTTCCCTTGTAAGGCCCATAAACGTTTTCTAAAATCGAATTTCCTCTCCCGAGGTTGATTCCCCTTCTACCATTTTGTTTTTGGTTTCCCACAACTTCTGAGACTAATGGAAACCCCATCTTGGGAATCCGACATCCAAAACATTTTCTTCATACCCAACACTTTTGCTTTTTTTATGCACATCCTTGTTTTGGTCTAAATTGTAAATAAAAATTAGGAGTGGAAGAGGACCAGAATTGGATTAATAAACCTAGCAAATAGAGGAAATTCACAAAATATCAAAAGGGGTTGGCTACTTTTCTATGCACACCTTAGAGAACACTAGAATGGAACACATGGCCTAAGGGACTGTCTAGAAGTGGAGTACTTCCTTGTGTCATGTGTGTACATATTGTGGAGACCAAGCTAGATAGATCTTGTAGAGGTATCCATAGCTCTGTGGTTAAGCCCATTAGCTTAGCAATTCTTCCTTCCCACTGCCTTAGCATCCTGATAAACCCTATTATGGATTGGCTTGAACCTTGGTGTGTATTTGCCTATGTGTGAGCATGTTGTTCCCTTTTTCCTTGTGGAAATCATGCCCATCTCAGGGGTGGAAGTTGTGTTGAGATATTGATGGGCACAACTGGCCTATGGTTAGGTGGAACGTTGCAGCCACGTAGCTAGTTGATCGGGGAAACTCATTTTCAAGATAAAACATCTTTTGTATTAATTTTGCAATGTATTTGTTTTATGAATTATTATGAATGGATTAAATGAGATTTACTTCGGTTGTATTTTCTTGCATTATACATCTGCATATGTCTTTTACTTCAAATGCATTTTTGCTTATGTTCATGGGGCTAGATTCCTAGTTATAGCAGCGTTGTGTCCTCTCCATCGCACTAGGTCAACGAGAGGGGACATGACATCATATAATACATCAGTACATCCTACCATGAAAATAATATTTGTCCATCCGGGTCCATGCCTAACATATACAATCACACACATGATAATAAAACATATGCATTGGCTTACGCCCAATATATCAACATAACTCATGTGCAGTGGGGCATTCGCCCAATATAAAAACATAAACATCAAAGTAACATATGTGCAATGGGACTCATGCCCATCATAGTGAAGGTCAAAATTCAGGATATTACATCCCTCCCCACTTAGAACAACACACTCTTGGTGTTCTAGGGACTAGAAATGAAGTCATGAAACAAGGAGGGGTAAGACTCTCTCATGGTGGTTTCATTCTACCAAGTGGCCTCATCGGATTCAAAGTGTTTCCATTGCACTTTCAACTAGACTATGGTGTGCTTCATGAGCTATACTTATATTTTTTCTAGAATATGAAGGGGTCTAGCTAAAAATCCCCCTTCATGTTCCAGCTGTAACAAGGACCAATCAATAACATGTTTAGTATCATATACATATTTCTTTAATAAAGATGTGTGGAAAACATATAAACCCTTATATGAACAGGTAGAGATAATTCATATGCCACTGGCCATATCTTGGTTAGTATCTCAAAGGGTCTGCAAAATCTTGGTGCCAAATTTCTGTATCTTCCCAAGCTCAATGAGCTTCTCTTCGCTTTTACTTTTAAGTAAACATGTTCGCTAATATGATAATATTTATCTTTTCTTTTCTTATCCGCATAACAATTCTGGTGGTCTTGTGCTTCTTTAAGGTTCTGTTTTACTTTGGTGACTAACTATTCTAGGTCCTTTAATAAGTATGGCCCTAACATGAGCCGATCCACCAGGCTATCCCAAGTAACCGATGTTCTACACTTCTGTCCATAGAGTACCTCAAAGGGACTCACTCATCTTGGAAGAGGTCTGGTATTCGTTGTTATACACAAATTCTACGAGGTGCAGATAATCCTCCCACTTAGTGGGATTGTTCATAACATACATTCTAAGCATGTGTTCCAAAATATGGTTTACCCGTCTATCTACGGGTGGTAAGAAGTAATAAAATTTAATTGTGTGTCTAAACCGGAGAATAAATGTCGGCAATGTGAACTTCCTTGTAGGTTGACTTAACTGGAATAAAGTGTGTCACTTTAGATAACTTGTCAACCACTACAAAGATAGAATCATTTTTCTTTTTATATTTGGTAATCCCGTAATAAAATCCATGCTAATGACCTCCTAATTCCATTCTGGAATGGGTAACGGTTGTAGTAATCCCGAAGGATGGTGGTGCTTAGCTTTGACTAGCTGACATTCTTGACATTTTACGATGAATAACGTTATGTCAGCCTTTAAACTAGGCTAGAAAAAGTGTTTCTTTACAACAGATATAATATTTCGATATCTCGGATGCCTTGAGTAGGGTTTTCAATGGAATTCTGTTAGGATGCTGGACCTGATTTTCCTTCCTTTTGGAACATATAATCTCTCTTTGGACCACAATAGTCTGGTCTCATCTACCTTATACTCTTTGTTGTTGAACCAAGATTTCCTCTTGGATCATTTTGAGGACTTCAACATAGAAACTATGAACTCCATTTTTCATCCTAATTTTATCATGCAAATCCAAACTGGTTTGGCTTAAGGTTACCTCATATAACATATGAGCTTATCGATTTGAAGCATCTACATTTTTATTCTCCTTTCCCTTTATATGCTTTAATTCGAAATGGTACTCGCAAAGAAAGTCCAACCATCTGGCCTGCTTGGCATTTAGATATGGTTGGTCAAACAAATACTTCAGACTAATGTTGTCTATCTTCAGAAGACACTTCTTCCCCATGAGGTAGTGCCTCCACATCTTCAAGGTGTGGATAATGGCTACTAGCTCAACATCGTGTGTGGGATAATTTTATTCGTTTTCCTTTAATTTTCATGAATCATAATAGATCACACAATCATTTTGCATGAGGACTCTACAATTCCTTCCTTGATTGCATTTGTGCAAACAATGAAATCCCCATCGAGATCTGCAATTCATAGTATCGGTGCAGTAGTCAAAAGTTGCTTAAGCTTATGAAAACTTTCCTCGCACTTGGTTTTCCACAAAAAAATGTTTTCCTTCTTTTGTAAGGCAGTCATGGGACATGCAATTCTTGAAAATTTCTTAATGAAATTTTGATAGTAACCCGCTAATCCCAAAAATGACCTAATGTCTATGACATAGGTAGGAGTTGGCCAATCCTCTATGGCTTTAATCTTTTCTGGGTCGACGACTATCCCCTTATGAGAAATGATGTAACCTAGGTACTGTAACTATGGTTTGTAAAACTCACACTTACTAAACTTAGCGTAAATCTGGTGTTCCCGTAACACTCGTAGTACTATGCGAAGATGCTCCTCATGTTATTCTTTACTCTTCGAGCAAACTAGTATGTTGTCTATAAAGACCAATACAAATTTATCTAGTTATTTATTGAAGGTATTGTTCATCGTGCACATAAAATTTGTCGGTGCATTGGTTAACCCAAAAGGCATTACTACAAACTCATAATGGATGTCTCACATTTTAAAGGTCGTTTAATGTATATATTCATCGTGTATCCATACCTAATGGTATATAGACCACACGTCGATCTTTGAAAAGATCTTTTCTCCTCTGAATTGATCAAACAAGTCATCGATCATATGGAGTGAATAATGGTTCTTGATGGCCATCTTGTTAAGTTGTTGGTAATCGAAGCACATCCACATCATACCATCCTTCTTCTTTACGAAAAGTATAGGTGCTCCCCAAAGAGACACACTCAATCAGATATAACCCTTCTCAATCAATTCTTGTAACTACAACTTGAGCTCCACCAATTCTAGTGTGGTCATGCAGCATGGGGCTTTCAAAGATGGTACTGACCCTGGTGTTAGTTCTATGGAAAAATATAAGTCCCGTTTTGGTGGTAATCATGGTATTCCTCGAGAAATACATCCTTAAATTCCACAAGAACTAGAAAGTCCTCAATGTACTCTTCTCTCTCAACTTCTACATCTTAGATGTTTACTGCAAACAGTTTGCAACCCTTCCTTATACACTTCTTCGCTTGTAAGGAAGATATCTCTCTAATAGAAACCTTCTTAGGTATTCCTTCAATCTTTGTTTGATTCCCTTGGCTATCCATGCATAAGATGGACTTGTTTAGGAAATCAAGCATGGCATGGTGTTAAGCCAACGAGTCCATGCCGATAAGTACATCGTACGATCTTAAGGGTAACATATTAAAATATATTTTAGCAGAAAAACCGTTCAAGTTTACCTGATAGTATCTCACTATTTTCAAAACCTTTCTTTTCATACCAGTGGCTAATTGTACCAACCATGGTTCCTCATGTTTTACTTTGTCTAGTTTACATGTTTCAACAATATTGGGTGATACATAGCTGCGGCAAGCACCAGGGTCAATCAAAATTGGAACAAAAGTGTTGGAAACCTTATCTTCTATTTTGACCATAGTGGCCTGATGGTATGCTTGTTGGCCATCAAGTGTTGCATAGATCCTCAAGGTGCTAGCCATGTCTTCTACCATAGTTTCTTCCTGTAGATTATGCAAGACTCCACCAATCTTGTTTGGACATTCTCTAGCATAATGGGGTCCTTGGAATTTCCAACAACTAACCTACAGCGGGGCAGCCTTGGCTCCTTCGTTTGCTACTGGTCGGTTGGTATTTGGTGCAGGAATATTTGGCTTTGTACTTATCTTGTTGAAGTTTCTATTGGCTGGAAAACCGTTGTTTGGTTTTTTGTAGGGTGGTGGTTTAAAACTAGGTTTACGGTTGTTCTAGAAGGTCTTAGACTTGTCTTGGATTTTTTTTATGTTATCCTGCCTAAGCTTTCCATGCTCATAACAAATCCTAGCTTTGTGTAAGGTAGTGTCCAAAGTTTTGGGCATGTCAAACTCAATTCTCTCTCGAAAATTAGGAGGAAGACAACCTAAAAACTATTGTATCTTCACAATTTCATCCTTTATGTAAGGAACATAATGTAACAGACCCAAAAATATGTTAATGAAGGAAACCATGGTCATGGAGCCCATCCTTAATTCATGAAATTATTTCACTTTCCTGTCAAAGAATCTCTTAGGCATGTACTTCTCCTGAAATATTCTGTGAAAATTATTCCATCCGATTTCTTTTACTTCACCCTTTTTGGTATGTTTTAGGTCTCTCCACCATCTAACTTCTTTTCCATTTAAATTATAGATTCCTAGATGGAATTTCATTTCATTGGAGTAGTTGTGTACTCAGAATTATTTGCTCATATCTAGAAGCCATTTTTCATCCTTCTCTCTGATATTCATCTCTTATTCATTGGTTGGAGATTTTATTTTTCAAAATTCTCTTTGGAGGTTGTCATCATTTTTTTTCCTCTTTCTGCAAGGAGAAATTGAATTATCGCTAGAAGGACTGTGATAATATCTTTCTAGAAACTCATGTGTGTGCTCTTCTTTCCCCCCTTCCCTTGGGTTGCTATTCCGTTTGCGATGATTATTTTCTTTAGTTTTATTGGTGGAATGGGTAGGTTGTCCATGAGGGCTTCATCTCGTCATGTTCTGAAGTAAACCTTCATTGATTTCTTGCTGCTCTTTTCTTTCATCCATATTGTACTCATGAAATAAACATGTGATAGTTGAATTGAGGAAAAATTCTAAAATCAAACTTTCACATATTTAAATGGCTTAAAAACTTCTACAAATTAATTGAATAAAGTTCTAAAAAAATGTTAGAGGCTTTTAATTATACAAACTAAATCAGTCTTAATAGAGCGAAATATAAAATCATTATAATCTTTTGAAATAAAATTCCCAAAAAACATAATGATGAGAAAATCAAGTATAACTTAGAACCAAGTTTAAAGGTCCACTTAATTCAATAATAATAAGAACAAGTAATCATTTGTATCACTCGACAAATAAAACTTATATAGCCCTTACAAAATAGATCCCAAATCCATTCATAGTGTTGCTACAAAAGATTTGATCTAATAACAAAGAGTGATATCTCCTTAACTAGAGTGATATCTCCTTAACTATTCCTTCATAAGAAACAAAGTTTACATAGCAACAACATGTAGGAGAAGAAAAAATTCTGCTCCATCTCCGGAGAGCCCCCCTCAAGAGAAACAAAGAAACATAATTTTTTGAGAAGAAATGCTCTCTAATTCTCCTAGCGCTCCCCCCCTCCTTTCAGTTAAAACCTTACTCCTTTATACATCATGAAGACCAATAACAGTCTCCTAAATACCAGTAACATCATTTAATTCCTTCTATAAGCTGGCAGATTCGATTCCTCCATCCTTGCTCAATGCTTTGTTCACCAAAATGACTTCCTGAGTTGGACATCGAGTAACCTTCATGCGATTTCTTAGAAGCTGTTGTTCTATGTATGCCTAGATTTTTAACAGTTTTGATTTATGTTGCTCGACTCTTTTAAACCTGCAACAAAAAATACCAATTAGCCATGTCAAAAGAAAAATATAAATAATGAAAATAATACAAATTCACATAGTGGCTGATAGAACGCCTCTTCTGTTAGTGATGAATGCCAGCCCAACAAATCCTTGACTCTCATGATCTCATCTACCACAAACATCATTATCCTTCACATAGTCTGGTGGGATCTCAAGAATTGGAGCAAAAAATGATAGCAACCTGAGATAAACTATTATGATGGCATCTCTTTCATCGATTTTGATGGAACTGCAATAAATGGTAAAGGATCATAATACAAAACAAAAGTTTACCTTCTGCAATCAAGGTGGCAACAACTCCATTAAGATGTAGTAACGTAGCAGTTCAATTCAATCCAATCTAAGCGATCTCTTCATGTTGAAGAAACATAGTTTATTAAATGAATAAGTTTTATGAATACATTTTAATCAACGTCTATATTCGATCCATATGAAAGGTCATGTTTAATGTTCTTTTAAATAATGAAAATATTTGAGGTACTCGGTTTTCTTATTCCAATGGAAAACTTCACTTTTAACTTATGTTTATTTTAATACACGAATAAGGAAACTAAATTTCAATCCATAAAGTTTCAATTATTTCAATTCATAAAAACGTTTCTTTAAAAGATATGAATTAAATTAAGTCTTGGTCCATAATATAATAAAAATAATTAATTATAATATAATTTGAATTATTTTAAAAATATATACATACGCATTTAAACCTATCATTGGAATAAATATGAATGTTCGACAGATAAATGAAGATTTAGACCTTTAGGAAAAAGAATAGTAATATTTTTGGGTTAAATTAAAGACTGTAAAATTTGATAATTACTTTAAATTGAAAATTATAAACCTAGATTAAAACTTACTTAAAGACTCCATAAAATTTGATAATTACTTTAAATTGAAAATTATAGACTTAGATTAAAACTTTCATATACAAGTCCTTAAGATGAGGATTGATATGCAAAAATGATGAATTAATTATTGATAAAGAAAAATCCAATTTCACAAAAATTTTGGAACTTCCAATTGATCTAATTTTTGCAAACTAAAGCATAGAGTCACTTCAAATAAGATCAATTGAAGGCACACATGCGTTGATTAGGAGGTTCAAAGATTAAAAGGATATAATGGTAATTTATTGGTAAAGCAATTGGTTAAAATAGGATAATTATGAATTTTCTCTAATGGCATTGCAAAAAGGCCATAGGATGAAAAACAAGGGAAAAAAACACCAACCATGAAGAAGTCAAAACCCAAACAATTTAAGAAAGCATGAGGCTTCTCAATCATCTTTCATGAAGAATTGAAGCAAATCATAAACATCCAAACTAGAAATACAAGAAAGAAGACAATCCAACTACCAACTGAATCAAGCAAGACAAGATGAAACAAATTAAAAGCTTAAGTATTTACAAAATTTACATGGGGCCCCTTTGATTTTACAAAAATCAAGGGGAGTTGTTGGGGTGCCAACACACTCATGCCATGGTGCCACTGGTGCGAATGGTGCCATTGGTGCCACCGGTGCCCCTGGTGCAATTGGTGCCACTAGTGCCAATCCGTACATTATAGGAGACCACTCTGAGTGCCACCAACAACCTCCATCAGTTGGTTGTGGGAGGTAAGTAATTATGCTGAGTCAAACTCCATTTACAATTAGTTAGAGCACTTTTAGTTAGCCTAGCACTAGTTATGCATGCATGAAGGGAGAGTGGCACCCTTTTCCACCTACCTCATCAGTTAATTGATTGTAGGCTGATTTAGACATCCAGAGTTAGACTCGTGAGCCTCCAACAATGATTTAGACACAATGAGTTAGCTATCTAGTCCGCTTCAGTTGGTAGATTTGAATCCTATCCATGGAATTCAAATTCTATGTATTGTATTGAATCATTGTATTACTGTTGGAATGAATGATGATTAATGTTGTAATTAACTAATCAATTCTTATTAGATTTGTCTCAAATTTGTCTTGTTTAGTGCACATTATCTTTGATATTCCACTGCATAATGCTACTTCTCAATTTCTCTCATTTTCCTGTAGATCAATGGTTCACAAATTTAACATGGTATCAGAGACTTGTTTAGGCTAGCAACAAGTCTTGTCCGATCTCCATTGTGCAACCGAACTTAGTTGAGTTTCCACATAAATCTTGTAAAAACTACCTTCCTAACTCTCGATTCATCCAGAGAAGACTTTGCAGGTGTGACAACCTCTAAGAAAGTGCACATGTCAAGGTGGAAAATATTGTATTGACATATGATTGAAAATTGAATTGGTTTTGCAGTGTTACTTGCATAAAGATGGATTCTTCAGCTCTCGTACCTCAAATCCTTACACCCTTCAACTATGTTGATTGGAGGGAAGATATGCAGGTATCCTTATGCAATATTGGCCTGTTTAGGATGACAATGGGAAGAGAAACTGAGCCCCAGCAACATGTTGAAAATAACAAGTTATTGAATCGACTTGATGAAGCCTTTGGTTTCATGTGCACCCATATATCCCTGTATATTTTTTTCCACCTTGAGGGACTAAGGACTTCGAAGGAAACTTGGAAAAAGCTTGAATATATTTTTTTGGCTAACAAGATGAGCTTCAAGGGCATATTATTGAGAATGATCTCATTGCACTACAAACTAGTAGTTTCGAGACTATTCAACAATTCCTTACAACGTACAAAGCACTAGTACTACAATGCAAACAATGCAGAATAGAGAGGAAATATGAGAAATTGGTTTTATCAGTATTGAGAAAGATTGGCTTAGAATACTCAGTCTTTGTCTCTACATTCCATTCCGAAAGAGATTCCATCCCTAATAGGAAGATTCCTTTTCTATATTTTTTTGTTGAGTCCTTAATACAAGAGCAAGATAAATTGGTTCAAATGGGAGTGATTCAGACCTCCAAGAATCAAGCACTCTTAGTGAAAGACTCAAACAATGCACAAGCAAGAGGGTAATAAAAAATGGAGGGAGACAAAAAACATTGATTCAAAGTGAATAGAGAATCACAAATCTTCTGATGGAGGCTCAAGTTCTAAGAAAAAGAAGAAATTTGAGAATACTAGGTGTCCCTACTATATGAGAGGCTTTCATTGAGAGATCCACTGCATTTAGAAGACCATTGAACAACTGTAAACACTCCTTGAACATAACAATATTTCCCTTTAACAAGGAGTAAATAAGTATGATGCTAGACAACCCACAGAAGATCATGAAGGAAGATTTGACTCAGTTGAAGTCTTATTTGATAGATTCTGGAGCATATAACCACATGGTTTCCTCTAGGGAATCCTTCATCACTCTGAATCTCTCAGAATGACCTAACCTGCATATGGGGGCTAACTCACAGACCCCAGCATTAAGTAGAGGTTCTACTAAAATCCAGCATGGAGAGTTCAAGAATGTAATCTATGTTCCCTCTCTTGCAGCAAAATTGTTATATGTTTATCATATGACACATATTCGCTCACTAAAGCAATTTGTATTTGGTCCTGAATCAGTGGAGATCTCATATATCTCAACTAGGGATATTATAGTGAAGGTTGTTGCAAGCCATGCCTCCAAGGCATATGAATTCTCACACTTTCTTCCATACTCATCTCCAGCACAATCTCAACATCCATTCGAAAGGGGAGGTAAAAACTCTCTTTCATCTCCATTTCCAGATAATGATATGTTGTCTAAAATTTTAGTTTCTGAAGATGATGAACAAGATCAACACGATCTTGATATCGAGATTGTACCTCAAGATGATGTGCATGAAGATTCAACTCCTATTCTGAATCAAAATCCTAAATGGGATGAAAATATCGTTAAAGCAGCTAGGAATTTTGCTGGGGATCCAAATGATAGAAGAAGATCGAGGTCCCAGTATCAGAATGAATATTTTTTTCTCTCTCACACATCTTAGCTACCTACAAAGTGGTGCAACAAACATCCAGGAAGATGCTACTTGATGATAACAAATGATCCAGAATTTATCCCACTGAAAAATGAAATGGATCATTCCATACCTCCTCTAGAAAAAAGAGACAAAGGAAACTTTCAACAGATCAGAATAAGATGGAAAGGTTCACATGCACAGTCCTAGGATGTTGATGCATAGAAGAACCATGATTCTGCATGGTTTCTCAACAGAGTTGCAAATTGCAGCAAAATTTTCACAAGTTTTTGCTCAAAATGAAATTTTTTCTCATAATTAGTATAGCTTGTTTCCCGATACCTGCTTATTTTGAGGGGNCCTAGTTTCTAGGGCCCATGTCATCCAAAGTTAAGATTCAGGGGAGGGGTGTTAGGATTAATAATCATCCTTTGTCTAATTGTAATACCCTAGGTTTTACCCCATGGTATTTAATTGTACATGATATAAATATTGTATTGAGATCATGGAATGGAGCTCAAGGCCAAGGTGTTGCCATTGATGAGTGTTTTCTGGATAGGTGATCAAGGTTGATACCTATGGTGATAGTGCTAAGTCAAGCACATTATATATTTTGATATAACATGTAAATGTACAAATTAATAAAATACCGCAACTAGTTATGGGACTGAAACAGAAAGAGATGGGGGCATGATTCCACAAGTGATAGGGTAGGAATTTATTCAAACTCTTGAGCCAATAGGGTGTTACCAAATGTCAATGGAGAAACCCATGAACCTCAGCTACTTTTGTCTCAACCATCAATTTCTTCTAGAAGTTGGTTGAGGGTGATAATGCCTTGGGTAGAGAAAAGCATGGTAGTTTGATTGTGTGTCTGAGCAAACCTACAAGTATGCAGTCTGCATACATCGTATTCTTGCTTCTACAGCAAGTAAACCCACGTGAATGCGTTCCCAATGTATTATCGGGTTTTAACCTACGCATTGTTTTTCATTCTATCATTCATTCACTCCTGTATCGTTCATTTTTCTCTGGAGACACGCAGTGTGGTGGTTTGACTACCCTGCGTGCGTAAGTATAGCTCTGCACTGTTTCTTCTAAGTGACATTATGGGCACTAGATTCAGGGAGAAGGCATTCTGTTCATTATCATTCAGGATCATTATGCATGAGGGATTCAAGAGTCATTCCCTCATGATGGTGCATTGTTCTGCTAGCTAGAACCACGGACAAGTGGTTCCACGGTGATTCTCTCTGTTACAAAGTGAAGCTTGTATGGTTGTGTTTTCTTTGAGGATTGTTTTGTAGTGCATACCTGTTTGGTTTGAATGCCTGGGAATGGAGTAGGAATAGAATTGGCTGATAATCCTAGTAAAAAGAGGAACCACACAAAAAAATCAAAGGGGATGGTAAATCTGGCCTGCACACCCGCGTGAGCACTAGAGGGAAGGTATGGCCTGAAGGACTATAATAGTGAAGAAAGGAATAATCCATTATGTAGGGTGGGGTGGATTTGTGGAGACAAAGCTGGATCTAGTGTAGGTATCCTTATCTATGGGTTTGAGTTCAGTAGCCCAACACTTCTACCTATCCATTTCCTTAGTATCTTGATAAACCCAACTCTTAGTTGGTTGACTGTGTTCTGATGTGTGTTGGTTGGGTGCAAGACTTTTGTTCCATAGTCCCTTGTGGAAATCATGCCCATATCAGGGGTGGCAGTGTGTTGATATATTAATGAACACACTGGCCTATGGTTGGGTGGAATTTTGTAGTCACTTGGCTAGTTGCACGACAACTTAATCATCAAGATAAGTATCTTTGTTATTATGTTTATGGAATGTATTTGATTATGAATGACTATATAGGTTATGTAGAATGCTTACGGATATGATGAATTTCTATGTTCATGTTGAATGCTTGTTGATGATCAAGTAGAGGTTTACTTGTGTATGAATGTCCCTGTAATTGCTTGTTTATGCCTTGTATTTTTTATGCAATTTACTTCTGTATATTCCTTGTGTTTTTGGTAATGCAATTACCTAAGTTCATGGAGGCTAGAAGCATGTACTGAGGTCAAAATGCATATAACTTAGTGTTACCGCCCCTTGGAATCCGCCCACGGAAGGCGAAAGGCGAAAACTAAAAAAGAGAAAGTTGGACAAGGAATATTATGGTGTTTTTGCATCCCAGGATCCACTTGTGTAAGGAGGAAGGAGGGAGGTGGAAAACCGGAAAAAGGTTAAGGTAAATATTTTGTCTTTCGATTCCCGAGTTCCACACTAGAGGGCAGAAAGACAAAATGCGGAAAGAGGAAACAGGGATATAGGTTCCGTCATTTTATAGTTTTTCGACTTTCAAGTTCTGAAGTGTGGAAGGCGGAAGGCAGAACGGTGGTCGAAAGACTCCGTCAAGAGTTATGTTTCTGATTTCCAAGTTTCGAAGTGCAGAAGGAGGAAAGATGAAGTGCAGAAGGAGGAAGGTGGAAATACCATTGAATTTTCTGTCACACATTTGAATTTTTTTATTTTCAAGTTCTAAAGTGTGGAAGGAGGAGAGTGGAAGTGCAAGAGGCAGAAGGTGGAGAGAGGAAGTGAGGAAGGTGGAAGGCGAAAGAGAGATTAAGTATTTCCCATAAAAATTTCTATTTTTGATTTCCAATTTCCAAGGTTGGAAAGGCAGAAGTGCGGAAGTGCAGAACCAAGACTCCAGAAAGACAGGTTCAGTGCACAAGAAGTCATTCTAGCTGCAAAAGGGATCTATCTATGGAGAAATGAATGTTACAGTGATGTGCAGGGGTTTGTAATCCTGGAAATGAAGGTGGAACTATGAGTTAACGTCCATTCCCACATTTTGAAAAGAGAAAAATGGTTCTTGAGGAAAATGTTTTTAATAATCTACATTATGAGGTATGGGGACGTTACACTAATATAGTCTATTTGTTATTATTTCATAACTTAGTAGATCATTTCTCACCTTACTAGATTTTTTGTACCACCATGAACATTGGTGCCATTGGTTTCATCGGTGCCACTGGTGACATTTGTGCCACTGGTGCCAATCCCTACATTATAGGAGCCCACTCTGAGTGCCACTAGTATCCTCCAGTAGTTGGTTGTGGTAGGTAAGAAATTATGCTGAGTGAACCTCCAGTTACAATCAGTAGATTACTTTTAGTTAGCCTAGCACCAGTTATACATGTATGAAGGGAGAGTGGCACCCTTTTCAACTGACATCATAATTTAATTGATTGCATATTGATTTAGAGATCCGCAATTAGACTAGTGAGCCTCTAACAGTGATTTAGAGACACCTAGTTATCTATTCAGTCAGCTTTATTTAGCTATTCAATAAAATTGAGTTGGTAGATTCTAATCCTATCCATGGCATTCGAATTCTATTTATTGTATAATCATTGTATTACTGTTGGAATGAATGAAGATTAATGTTGTAATTAACTGATCAATTCTTATCAAATTTGTCTCAAATTTTCATTGTTCAGTGTACATCATCTTTGATATTCCACTACATAATTCTACTTCTCAATTGTTTTCATTTGCATGCAGATCAACGGTTCACAAATTTAACATTCACAACATGCCACTTTAGATGACAAATAACCTCATAGGTTAGTTTAAATTAATTGGTCTTATCTATTAAAATCCCCACCCCACAGTTCATAAGGCCTCTTATATAATGGTTTTATTCTGTAAAATTTCTCCATAAAGTCTCATGTTCTCATTCAGAGAAGAGTATCTAAATTATTCAGATAAAAACTAAGACAAAAAAAATGTTTAAAAATTTCTTTTGACCAATGATTGGATCTTCAATATGTATTAGTTGTTGATCATTTCCAATACTCCATACCATCCAATATTTAAGATAAAGAAGAGAATCACACATAACGTTTCAGTTGCACAAGTTCTCATCTTTAAATGCTCTTTCAAGATATTCTAAATTATTTTGAACGTTGGTTACGTCTCTTAACCCTCTATCTCGTAAATATAGAATTCAAAATTTGTTCTCCAAATATTGAAATGTTTTTTAATGGGAAAAAATAAGTTTTTAAATGCTACGATAGAGGTATGTTTTTGATAGCCACCAATCAAATTGAAACGTGGATACTAGGTGTAATGTCGCTAAAATCCATAAATAAATAAATAAAAATTGTAGGCTAATAAAAACGACTAGGTATTAAGGACATATTCATTTTCCTACTGCGAATTAAAACTTTGTTTTGAGAACTAATCCTAAGTTATGTCTGTTGTTTTCTTTGTGTGTTTTTCATGTATGATGATGATGTCTACATATTACTATTCTACACTTCGATGCACTTATAAATTACTTTTCATGTCTATCTTATTTATTGACAATGTCGATACTTACTTTTTTTTATGTTTTACTTTCATTTTATGTGTATTTAATTATTTATTGTTCATTATGAAGACGCTGACTTACCCATGTATGTCAAAGGGTGGAGTGGTGAGGTTCTATCCCTTAAAGTTCCACTCGAAAAGGTAAGTTTCCTATTCTACAAGGATTACTTAGTTCATCATGACCTAATGCATGTGTTCATATCCTTCTATATGTGATTTCATCGGTGAACTCAATCTTGCGAACATGGCACAAACAAAGTCCTAACATCTACAAAAATCTAGAGTTAAGAATTGCTAATCCTATGCTCAACTATATAAGGAAAATGTTCTAAGCCTGAAGGCCTCAAAACATACTTTGTAAGCTATGATAAGGGGTTTATACTATATGCATGTATGTTTGAAAGAACTATGGTGATGAAGGTTTAAAACCTTGTTTATAAATCCTTCTATGTTTAAACTTTAATATGGAGGGTTTATGTTATGACATATTTTATGCCATAAAAAATTATGGCATATACGTATGCCAATCGCAATATATGAGGGTTTAAGACTACGCAAAAGGGAAATTAAATGGTGGAAAAAAATGTGGAGCCAAACATTAGCCCTTGTGGGTTTTGATCTACATGAAGGTGGTGGCTAGGTTGACACATTGAATGCACCTTGGTTTTCGCAGCAAGCCTTCCTTATGCACTTCATTAGGGTTTAGATTTTCATTTAGTTGGTCTTCATTTTTGTTTGGAGGGAGGTGTCACACTCTAGGTGGGAGCTGTGCAGACCATGCAGAGCAACTAGATTTCCCTTGAGAATGTTGGAAGGTAAGCCACTATCTTTATGATTTCACCTTTGATTCTTAGTTTGGTTTTACAGTCACTGAATACTTCTGAACCAAGCTTCGTTTTCGTTGTTTGCAGGTGAAGATAGCATGGGTACTCCAGGTTTTGGAATGACAGAGCTTTGGGGTTTCTTGTGCAACCATCCCGGGTAAGCCCCATGTAAAGCAATGGGCATGTACCCACTGTTGAACTTGTTTTTTTATGAAATGGTTTTGAAACTGGGTCTGGGAGATGTCTGGTTGTAAAGTTTACTATATTCATTGTTTGGTTGGGTTTTGTGGTTTATTCGAATCGTGGGCATTGTGTAAATGCGACTGTGTAAATGCCTTTGCATGGCTCTGTAATGTAAATGTGATGTTTCAACTATTAATAGAGACTTCGCTCTATATGTTTGGTTTACCATTTGACTATGAAATGGATTTTGGTTTTAATAAAATCTTTAATGGGATTTTCGTTGTGTTTTTAAAATGCCTCTGTAAATTTGTATGTGTTTCTTAAATGTTAATAGTGCCATTGATCTATAATGCCACTTGCGATGCGAAGGTTTCGATAATGGATATGAATGGTAGAAATGTGGTTTTAATTGATGCGTTGGTTAATACAAATGTATCTCTATTTAATTAAATATTTGGGAGTCTTCCATAGGAAGCCGTAAGGAATTGGCCCCAGTCATTGCGTTTGTAATGCAACCTATTTAGATATGGTTTATATTTCATGGAAAAAATTGTGTATGTATAATTGTTTGTAAGGGAAGAGCATAGCTATATCTGTAGTTTAGATGTGGCGTTTTAATAAATTTGGGGTAGCCTGTAAGGGATAAACCTTGCATGAATAACGCAACCTGTATTGTGTTGATTATTTTAGCTTTTATTCACAGGATTCGATCCTGGGTTCATATGGTTTGGTTTCTTAAAAAGCTCCCAGCTAAGCTCTGAGCGATTCCAAATTGGGTCGAATGCTTCGTTGGTTTTAATGGTTTAAACGTTTTTGTAGTTTAATTGTTTTTCACATGTTGTGGTTATAAAGTTGGGGTTTAATGGATTCGACCTTTATCGCGTGGATACTATGACTGTGAAAATGTTTTCTGACTTTTGTTTCGTTATTTAAGTTTTAAGTGGTGATTATTGTGTCATTCTTTAACTCCCTGAATGCGATGCGTATGGAGATGGAACTCTGTTTGGATTTGGATTTTAATTGTTTACTGTAATTTATATGTACTTTATATATATTTGATGTATGTTTTATATATTTGTTTACGACGCATTTATAAAGTTCTGTTTGGTTATTTTTAATAGTTTTATGGTTTTTATATGGATAAGAAAATTGGAAAACTAGGTCTATGTTTTCACTGGAAAATGAAATGTGTTAGCACTTAATTTAGTTTAGTTTTGAGCTTGGAAAACAAAGGGATTCAATCCTTGGACTGAATTTTTTATACTTTATTTACTTAATAATTATATTAGCGTTGGAACAGAGTTGAAATGTGTTTTGTTTATCATAGGATTTAATTAGTTTTAATTTTATTTAAACTATGTTTTAATTTATAATAATGTCATAGACCTGTGCAAGTTCTTTATGAAAATAGACTTAGGGTTTTATTCTTAATAAAAAGGTTAACAAAGATATGGTGATTAGTTTATCTAGAAATTAGGGTTAAAATTTAATTTAAACTATTGACATTAATATTCTAAATTTTGTTTAAATATAATTGTAAGAGAAATTTCAACTTTAAAACCTACATAAGAATTTGAAGGCTGAATTTTAATTTTAAACAAAAACAACCTGGAACATAAAAATTAACCCTAGAAATTATCTAAGACATTACAGGCTATGTTTCATATTTAAACAAATTAAATAAATATGAAACATGCATTCAAATTGTATGACTTCAAATCTAGAGCATAATAATTACAAGTAAAATTTTAAACATTATTTATAGAACTTGAGAAGGTAGAAACCTCATACCTGCAACTATTCAACTTGTTTAATGGGACAAACCCTGCATACTCAAACACAGAGAATAAATAAGAACCAGTTATCTCTCACCTTAGATCTATTAGCCGGATAACTTTGGAACTACCAAGTTCCTCCCAACCATGACCCAGAACCGTTCTTGGTTCTAATCTGGATCCCCCCGGTAACACCCTGGTTTTGAGCCCATGGTATTTTGATTGTACATGATGTAAATATTGTATGGAATAATGGCAAGGAGCTCAAGGCCAAGGCCCTGTCATTGATTGATGTTTTGTGTATAGACGATCAAGGCTGATGCCTACAGTTTATGGTGCTAAGTCAAGTTATATATATATATATTTGTGAATATCATGTAATATGCAAAAACCCACAACTAGCTATGTCAATGCAACAAATAATGAGACGGGGGAATGATTTCCCAAGGAATAGGAAGAGGGAATGGTTGAACTTGAGCCATGGGGAAAAATCCATGTGTCAAAAGAAATCACCCAAAAACGTATGCCCATTCCCTCATGCATGCATGTTTCATCTTCCCTCACGTTTTGGGGGAGCTGTGGGATGGTTTTCTTGGGGGATCATCCATCCTTCATTCATTGTGCGATGTAGGGTGGTATATTTTCCAAAGAGGGATGTTAATCTCATAGTTGAACTTGTGCTGAGAGATGCACCAATCTCCAAGACACCCTACAGGGTGAGTACCCCAAACTTGCTAGAGCTGAAGATGCAGTTGCAAGATTTGTGGGAAAGAAAGTATTGCAGGCCAAGTGTGTTTTTTTTGAGAAAGAGAAAGATGATACACTTTGGTGGTGTATTGGTTACAGGAAGTTGAACAAGGTCACTGCAAAGAAAAATTAAGGATCAAGGAGGAAGATGTTCATAAGACAACCTTCACAAGAAGGTATGGTTCGTATGAGTTGTAGTGGTACCAATGCACCAGGTCATTCATGTGCGTCATGAATAATGTTTTTCAGTAAGTATCTGGATATGTTTTCTCTTGTTTTCATTGATGAAATTCTTATTTATTATGAGAATAAGGAAGAACATGTGGAACGCCTAAGGCTGACTTTGAAATTTCTCAGGAAGCATAAGTTGTATGCATGTTTAAGCAAATGTGACTTCTATGCAGACAAAATTCATCATTTGGGTCACATTATCTCAGATGAAGGAGTATTTGGAGACCCTGAAAATATTGAGGCCATGATGAGTTGGCCTACTCCAAGAAATTTAACAGATGTAATATATTTTTTGGGACTTGCAGGAAGCTCACTAAAGAAGATTCTATAGGTAAAGTAAAGCCTAT
Organism: Pseudotsuga menziesii; assembly: GCA_001517045.1. Classification (NCBI taxonomy): domain Eukaryota; kingdom Viridiplantae; phylum Streptophyta; class Pinopsida; order Pinales; family Pinaceae; genus Pseudotsuga; species Pseudotsuga menziesii. The sequence continues at coordinate 209,411 of LPNX010851828.1, forward strand.
GTATAGGCTGAGGAATCCTGCATGTGAACTTGTAGTTCCATGAGGAAGTGGACCTTGTATGTATGGATATACATATGAGGAATTCTTGGAGACTCAGGTAGAATGACCTAAAAAGAGCATTATGGTTGTGCCAATGAAACACAGGGCAGAAAGCTGCCATGTGCCATGAGAAGGATCTCATGACTGAGAACAGGTTTTGAAACCTCAGATTGCAATTTTTTTTGTTGATTATGGGAGACTGTGATCTCCTATAATGGTTTTGATTTATGCTAACAATGGATATTCTTCTTTTGCATTGATTTATGCTGAAGTTTCATGTTGCTAACTGTGACTGTTTGGCTGATTTAAATTTGTGTCAGGATGACATGTTGTATGCAGATGTACAGGTTCTAGGAGGAATGCGTAAGCAAGGGATGAGTACTCCCCACTTGCAGAAGCCAAACAACATTAGGATGGCCTCATGGTTGCAAAAATATGATTTTTTGCAAGAAGCATAATTATGAACTCAGATTTTTATTGGAAAATCAATGTTATTGATCGTTTGATATGTAGAAAATCATGTATGCATGAAATAGATTTGAAAATATATGATTAAAATTTTATGATGACATCTCATGTAATTTGCACACTTGTATGTAATGTAGGTGAGATGGTGAAAGTATGCCCATGGAGTACATAGCTTCTCGGAAGGATGTGTTTGGGATACATAGCTCCTCAGAAGGATGTACTGGGTGTACATGGTTCCTCAGAAGGATGTACTGGGTGTACATAGCTCCTCAGAGGAATGTCTTGGAATAGGTTTGAAAACCTATGATTGAAATTATTTTTATGATGACATCTCATATAAACTGCATGCTTGTATGTAACGCAGGTGAGATAATGAAAATATGTATTAGATGTACATGGCTCCTCGGAAGGATGTACGGGGTGTATATAGCTTCTTGGAGGGATGTGTTTGGAATAGGTACAATGATGAAAACATGTACAGGGAGTACATGTCTCCTATGGAAGGATGTACTTTGGTAGATATCTTCTTCCCCCCTGCCAGCTAGGCACTGATATGCATCACTGGGGATTCCCAGGGTGTAATAAATATGGTTAGACTTCTTTCCACACACATTCACACCATAAGGGTACTGTCATGAGAGTGGGGCCTCCATGAAGAGAATAAACCCTAGGTATTATGATGTCTGGAAGGAAGCTCCTAAGCATTGGTAAGCACTTGGAGGAGGTGTTGGGACCTTAATCTAGAGTTGTTATTGAGCACCTAGAGAGGTGTTAGGCTCTGAAGTGAGGCTGATTGGATCTTGGTTGAGAGATGCTATATAGATAAGTATTGGATTACTTGGAAAATCTTGGTTGATTTTTTGTAATTACACATGTACATAATGATTCAAATCGGATTTTGAAAATCTTGTTAAGAAATAAACCTGCAAAAATGAATATGACATGTGAATTAATTTGTTATGGTGCCTAGAAAAGGAAATTCTTGAGCTTGGCAAGCACTCGAGGAGGTGATAGGATCTTAAGTTGGAGTTTCCATTAAGTACCCAAAGAGGTGTTAGGCTCTGGAGTAGAGCTACCCAATCTCATTTGAGAGATGCTACATAGATAATGCCAGAGCATTGGTAAGTACTGAAAGGAAGTGTTGAGACTTAAGAAGAAATTCCATTAAGCACCTAGAGAGGTGTTGGGCTCTAAAGCGAGGATGACCAGATCTCGGTTGGGAGATATTACATAGATAAGTATTTGGTTTATCAAACTGTTGTTGTTGTTAATTATTGTAAAAATACACGAGCATAGGATGCATCCATGGTTTTTAAAATCTTGTTATAGATTCCACCTTATATGAATGAATATGACATGTGAATTAATTGTGGTGGTGTCCAAAAAAGAGGTGTCGAGCTTGGTGAGAACCTAGAAGGAGTTTTAGGCTTTGAAGCAAAGCTTTCAGATCTCAACTGAAAGATATTTTGGGTGATCCAAGGCTTGCAGAAATTTGGCTACCATTTAATGCACACCCAGGTGTGGGGTGGGGCAAGGTTGTGAATTCCATGGTTCTATAAATCCAGACGAGTACCTGTGGAACCAAAAGAAGCTACTTATGCAGATAAGTATTTGGTTCACTTGGCAACTTTTATTGATTTTATATCAATATACATGTGCATGTGATTCATCTATGATTTTGGAAAATTTCATGAATATTGACATGGGAATTGACTCATTACTTGAGTATAGGTTTTGCTGGTTGTCAAGGAAATTGGAACTGTTCCAAGTGGAGGAGAAGAATTCTCCAAGAATAAGAAAAGTTCTATGGTGTGTGTCGATGCATGCAAGAAAAGGACTTGGAAGAGTTCCCGATCATGCCTTTGGATAGATAATTGTGTAGAGGAAGCACTGTGGTCCTAAAAAGGCTACGTGGGAGTTGGAGGACGACATGCGATTGGTACATCCATTTTTGGTTCAAATTTGCAGAGCACTAAGGGTGGTATCAGTGTAGAAATTGTTAAATTATTATAAAGCAGTAAGGACAGTGCTATTGAAAGGGGGGGGGGGGGATGTAGCACCCCAATTTTGACCCTGTGGTATTTTGATTGTACATGATGTAAATATTGTATGGAATCATGGTAAGGAGATCAAGGCCAATGCCCTGCCATTGATTGATGTTTTGTGTATAGGTTATCAAGGTTTATGCCTACAGTTTATGGTTCTAAGTCAAGGAAGGTATATATATATATATATATTTGTGAATATCATGTAATATTCAAAAACCAACAACCAGCTATGTCAACGCAACAAATAATGAGATGGAGGCATGATTTCACAAGGAATAGGGAGGGGGAATGGTTAACCTTGATCCATGGGGAAAAATCCATGTGTCAAAAGAAAGCACCCAAAACCGTATCCCCATTCCCTCATGCATGCACGTTTCATCTTCCCTCACGTTTTGGGGGGAGCTGCGGGATGGTTTTCTTGGGGGATCATCCATTCTTTCATTCACTATGCGGTACAGGGAGGTGTATGCTCATCATCGCGGTTCATCCAAACCTGCAAGTAGAACTGCGTCTTGATTTGTTTTTTTTTTGTTTTGAACTGTTTACCCTTATCAAATAGTCATGAACCTCACGGGATGAGTGATTTGTTCTTTTGCTAAGCAAGTTTTCCCTAGTGTCATCGAGCATCAGTTCATTGGTCTAAATGGTGGTCTGGCATGCCTAATTCATGGAAGGTGTTTCCACAGTGGTCTCCTCTATTACAGAGTGAGTGCAGCCTATTTATTGTGTTTTACCTTGTGGTTGTTGTGATGTGCACCCTAGTTTGGGTCTGTTTTGTATGAAAGACTTAGGGGTGGAAGAGAAGTAGAATGGGATTGTTAACCTAGTGCAGAGAGGAACCTCATGAAAATATAAGAGTGGTTGGTAAATCCCCACTGCACGGCCCTGAAGAGCATTGGAAGGGAAGGCATAGGCCGAGGGACTCTAGAGCAGAGAAGGGGATGCTTCCTTGTTTTGGGGTGCAGTTATTGTGGAAAACAAGCCAGATAGATCTTGTGTAGGTGTCCCTATCTCTTGAATGAGCCATTATCTTAGCCTTTCTACCTTTCCACCACCTTAAGAGCATGTTAGCCCAATTGGATCTTGGCTTGACTGTGTCTTGTTGTGCACTTAGAACTATGTGTAATCCTTGGTTGGAGAGCCTGTTAAACCCATCTGTTAGTTGGTTTGGCTGGTCCTTAATGTGAATGTTATCTTGACTGACTGTAGTCTGATAAAACCAGTAGTGAGATGGCTTGTTTGTATGCAACCAGATAAACCCAACTGTGTTAGCTTGGGTGATTTTTGTTGTATCCTTGGCCTTGTGTGAGCCTACTAATGTTCCTTATTCCTTGGCGAAATCATGCCCAACTTGGGGGTGGAAGTGCTATTGAGAGATTGATGAGTGCACCGGACTATGGTTGGGTGGAACCTTGTAGCAAAATAGCTGGTTGTAGAACAAGCTTCTTCATAAGATAAGTATCTCTGTGTTAATCTTTACATTTGCATTTTCTCAATGAAATATGATGAGCATGCTTAATGTGTTGAATCAATGAATTTATTCTGTTGCATAATTACAATTGCATGAATCTATGTATGTTTAATTTCAGTGCATTATGGGGCTTGGATTGTTGGATTGGTGATGGCCTGAATGATCAAATCTACCCAAGACTTCTCCTAACAGGCTGAGTTTCTTGGTAGAAATATCCTTCCGGAACTTGTGGGATGTGGGATGCAGTATGCGGGAACGTCCTTCTGTAAATTTCTATTTCCGCAGTTCTCCTTCTGCAAATTTCCTTGCTGCATGCAGGATGCAGGATGCGGGATGAGGGCGTGGCATTCTATAAATCATGTTCTCCATAATTTTCCTTCGGCAACTTTCCTTTCTGCACACAGAATGCGGGATATGGGATGCAGGATGTGGCTTCGCGAATATCTACTTCCACAACTTTTCTTTCTGCAGTGGTCTACTCCGCATGCGGGATGCAGGATGTGGGATGGAAATTTCCATATTTCTTGATTCTGCAAACTCAAGCGTTTCGCACCATTGATTCTTGCAAGTGGATTCTCAACTGCTGATTTATTCCCAGATGCGGAACAGGTTGTGACCATTGGTTTGCATCGTGATTCTTCTCTGTCGTTCGATCTCCTCCGAGATATTTCTTTGTAGATCGTTGAATTGATGAATGGTGGACAAAAGGGGATGTGACAATGTGGTATTAGAACATGAATGTTGAGGAGTCTTTGATGTCCATGCCTTGTGATTCAAGGAACGATAAAGGTTCCGTAAGAAATTTTTAATTCTGTATGATAATCGGGGTATGGGTACGTGACACCCTTGAGCGGGCTCCAACATGCAAGTATTCTAGAGCTCCTAAAGGTGAGGCTTCTCTTATTTGGAATATCAAGTTATGTATAAGATTTCTTTCTTTTGAAAACTTTCTCTCCAAAATTACTTAGGAAAATAATAATGATCAGATCCCTAGGCCTTCCCTGGGTTGGGTCTTTATAGACAATATCTAGGAAAAATGGTTGTTGTCTTAAAACTTCAGTTTGATCAAAAATACATTATTTTCTTGATAATAATCTCTAATTTATTTTCGTGGGTTTAATAATTATTTTTCTCAACTTAAGAACTCTTTTGCTAGTTCCTAATTTGACTCTTTAGTGTTAAATATTTATTTAATTTTTTTAGTAAATATAAAATACATAGGCTCTTTACTCATTATATATGGTTATAAATATTTCTTTATATTAAATATATATACCTATTCCTTTATTCATAATATATATGAACTATATATATTATTGTTTAACATTTATTTATGCATCACATAACATGACCTCATTTACCTGATGCTTTTATTAGCTTATACTATTTCTTTTCACAAGGCCTTTGGTAGGGTTGGTTAACTAAGTTAGGCATCTCTAAATCCTACTCACATGTTGGATTACCTCATGTATCATGGTAGTTCTTCAGTACTTGATGAGAAGTAGATTCAAAAATTCATTTAATCAATAAAAAAATTAGCAAGATAACCTCGATACTTTTCAAAGTCGTTCTCACTCAACACAATTAATTTTAGTAACTCTTACTGCTATTCAGAACCCAAGCTCAACGCTAAAAACTGGGAATTACACTTAGAGAAATTCCAGTGCCTCTCGGTCAACACTAATGCTAGGATGTACTTATATAATATACCTAGGGATACAATGACCAAAGATCCGATGCTCTAGAGCTTATGCTCAACATCAATTTGGAATGATCCAAGGCTTATGCCCAACACTTTCAATTCTTATAATTCATATTTTCCAAAGATTATTGTCAACACAAAATCTCATAACTCATGATCTCCAGAGCTTGCGCTCAACACAAAATCTCATCACTCATGTGCTTAAGGGTTTTCTCCCAACACATTATAGAACTGAATCATGCATTTAGCCTTCTGCACATTTTATCACAATAATAATCTTATTACATTCATTAAGGTAAATCACATAATACATAAGTATATTGTACTATGACTATAATCTTTGTCCATCTGGGTCCATGCCCAAAATATACAATCGCATATATGATAATAAAACATATGCATCGGCTTACACCCAATATATCTAACTAATTAGCATAACTCATGTGCAGTGAGGCCTTTGTCCAATATACAAACATAAACATCAAAGTAACTCATGTGTAATGGGACTCATGGCCATCATAGTTAAGGTAGAGATTCAGGATATTACATCCATCCCTGCTTAGAACAACACCGTCCTAGTGTTCTAGGGACTAGAAATAAATTCATAAAATAAGGTAGGGTAAGCCTCTCTCTCATGGTGGCTTCATTCTCCCAAGTGGCCTCATCAACTTCAAAGTGCTTCCATTGCACTTTCAACTAGAATATGGTGTATTTCCTGAGCTGTACTTCTCTTTTGTCCATAATATGAAGGGGTTTGGGTAAAAATTCCCCTTCATCTTACACTTGTAACAAGGACCAATCAATAACATGTTTAGTATCATATACATATTTCTTTAATAAATATGCAGAGAAAAATTTATGAACCCTTATATGAGTGGGTAGAACTAATTCATATGCCATTGGACCTTTCTTGGCTAGTATCTCAAAGGGTCCACAAAACCTTGGTAGAAACTTTCACCATCTTCCCAATCTCAATGAGCTTCTCTACGCTTTTACTTTTCAGTAAAAATGTTCGCCGATCTGGTAATATTTATCTTTTATTTTCTTATCCGCATAACTCTTCTGGTCGTCTTGCGCTTCTTTAAGTTTTTGTTGTAACTTGGTGACTAACTATTCTACGTCCTTTAGTAAGTCTGGACCTAACATGAGTCAATCCACCAAGATTTCCTAAGTAACTGGTGCTCCATACTTTCGTCCATAGAGTACCTCGAAGGGACTCATCTTGGTGGACCTCTGGTATCTGTTGTTATACGCAAATTATGCGAGGTGCAAATAATCCTCCCACTTGGTGGGATTGTTTATAACATACATTCTAAGCATGTATTCCAAAATATGGTTTATGTAATGTCCCCATTTTTAATAATTGCATAGCAGGACAATTCCATCAATCCTACTAGTTCACTAGGTTGGATGGATACATTGGGAATTTTAATAAGGGTGACAATAAATGATGTTAATAATTTAGAATGGGATAAATATTTAATAATTTATTTTATTAAATAAATTCAAGTGAAAAATGAAATGGCTATGGAGAATGGAGACTATGGGGCCCACTCAAGCTAGAATTCCTAGTTAAATGGCATCCTCCTCTTGCAAAATCGAATCTATGGGAAGACTAATGTTTTTGGATGGATTATAAGGTTAATATAATTTTTTGCATACTTCATAGGTAAAATTTGGGATGAATTTTAACTTACATGGGGAGAGGAAAGAGCCAAATTATATTTTCATGGACACTTGGCTAGATACTCCTTACATTTATGACATCTATGACACCAATGATGGAGATTCTATGAAAATTATGACACAAGTCAGATATGAAGGCTGAAAAATGACATATATGACATTTCAGGTCGAAATATACCATCCAAGAGAGCTCTCATGTGATTTTGGGAAGCTCAATGGGCTCCTACTCAAATTTGGGGAAGGTGGAAGGCTAGGAAAGAGGGGACACATGTCNTTATACTTGGATTCAGTTTGTGGATGGATTGGGAACCTTATAAGGCTAATTAAGTTTATGAAATATATTAATCAACCAAGAGAATGGATTTTTATCATTTGAGAAATTATCATTTGTGGATTGTGAGAGCTAGTGGATGACTAGTTTTCTTGCCTTAGCAAATTTCGAGGGTGAAAGACTGCCATCCAAGTTGGTGTTTGGAGAGGCAACTCAGGTATTTCATGGAGATTTAATGGATTTTTATTTTCAGGTTTAATCTATATTAAATCATGTGGATTCTTCTATTGCAGCACTCTCTCTGAACTATTTCCAGCTTTGACACCATATTCATGCCAATGGAGGGATTGCACTTTGGGTGAGCTATTGATGTATTTGGGAAATATTATAATTCACATTATATTATTTTATTATGGATATCCTATTTATTTCATGTTCATAAGACTCTTGGTTCGAAATACCCAAAATAATTCATGTAAAAATGTTGAACAATGAAGAAATAGTGTCATTTCCCCACTATCTTGTTGTGAACCATTGTAATGCTGATGATTT
>LPNX010851828.1:217678-232404 GCA_001517045.1 Pseudotsuga menziesii
CTGATTGTAATCATTTAAATATTCTATTTTATTAATTCTCAAAAAGTTTCAATTCGAAATTCCCAAGATTTGTATGTCAAAATGACGTTTAATGAGCAAACAATGACCATTTCCACTCTATTTTGATATATTCCATGGTAATGCTTATTATTTCGAATAGATGAATGTACATATGATAAATGTATGATGTATGTACTGTAATTAATTTTTATTTCAAGTCTCATTTTTATTACTTAAGTATTGAAAGAAATTTTACTCATCTTTGTTGCATTGGGAGATGATTTGGTGCATTTTCCCCAAGGGTCGAAATTGTGACTTGGGAGTTGTTTTGGAAAGAGTCATAATAGCATGTATAAACTGAACCATGATGCATATTAGAATTTTAAAAGGTCCCTTACACATCCCCATAATTTTTGCATAAATTTGAGTGACTTTGGGATCATTTGTGAAGCCATTTCCGGCAATTATCCAAGGGGAATTTTAGCCCCAATTTGCTAGTAAAGAATCCTACTTTGAACAGAACATTAAAAAATTTTGCAGAAGTAATTTGGGGGACCTTAAACATATATTAAAATCATTAATTTACCCTCATATAAAATTTGGGAGCATTTGTGCCAATTTGGAGGTCTAGACATCAAAACTAGTTAAGTTCAAAATTGGGGAAAAAGTGAAAAAATTGGTCATTAAATAAAATTTCAAAAAGGGACATTAAAGTGGTATCAGAGCATGATATTGGAACCTGATGTGTTTTGATATTTAGGAGGACAAAAATTTAGGGACCATAATTAGATATCTAAACCCAAAAGTGCTTTTGTTGAAGAGATGACAATGACTAGGGATGAAAGGGGAACCTCATATGATAGTGAGGAGCATATACAAATCATTGAAACTATAATTGAAGACATGAAAAATAATATTATCAAAGGATTAGAATTTTTGGCTATCCAAATTTGGAAAAAATATATTGATTTTAAGAAAACCAAGGGGAAAAATGCATCAGCTTGCTTGAAGGAGTAAAGGAGGCGACCCATGAACCACCTAGTTCTAAAATAGGTGAAGTAGAAGAAGTAGTACATGAAGAGGGTAAAAATTCACTCCAAAGTGACTCTAAAAAGGATAAAGAGACATCACATGAGTATGAAGAAGTTTTTATTGAACATATTGAAGATCATTTCGAGACACATTCTACCTTGGAAATGAAACAAAGAGCATCTACTGATGGATGCTTGAACTATAAAGGAGTACCTACTGATGCGTGCTCACACCTCTATGTTGGTGACATAGAGATCAATTTTTGAAAGTTTTTATGGAAGAAAAAATTCCATTAAACATGAAAATGAATACCTTGTAACATTTGAAGAAGAAACAAGATCAACTTCCCCATCACCACTTGAGCTTCATGAAGTTGGTCCAAGTAAGAAGGAAGAAGATGAGGAGGTTCATTTGCAAGAGCCTCATTTTATTGAAGGGTCCTTAAAGATGACTGAAAATAAGATCCAAACTCCCTTAGAATAATCCATGACACTCGAGCATTGGTATCAAATTCTTGTTGGAGATCTACTTCCTTGGAGGAGCCATCCTTCCTTGAAGATATGGAGAAGATTCAAAGAGCAATGTGCAACATCAAAGGTAATTTAATGTATTTGATTTTTGATAGAAAAAATTTCATTGAAATTAATGAATGTTTACATGAATCCTACTTGAGGAATAATGAAGTTATTCATAAGCTCACAATTCAAAATGATTAACTTCTTGAAAATTTGTAAGACACTTTTTTTTCCTCCTATGTTTCAGATTGTCAAATGGTAGATTGTTTGGAGTATTCTCATGACATGGTGGATCATGAGAAATGTGGAAATTTGAATGTGATTTATGTTTTTGAATATGAACTTGAATATATATAAACACTCGATGTGGTGGAAGAGGAACTTGAATTATCTCTTGATGAAGGTTATGGAAGTTTTAATGAAGAGCATGATTCCTCTACATTGGAACCAATCTATGACAAAGGTTTCACACTTTTGAAGGATTTGCATGATACTACCCATATGGATCCCTCCCATGATGAAAATTATGCACTTTTTTATCACTTGGATCAGTTAGTTCATTCTCCTACATCCTACAGTTCCATGTTTTGCAGCATTAGTCTCAATGAAGTATGACTAAAAGAGTTTTTTTTATGGTACCACATGAGGAGTATGGAACTCCTAGATTTACTTTTAATGATGACATGGTTGGAGCACATTCTTATTTACATTTTAAGAAACACACTTTGTTACATTACTATGATACACATCTACATGGATGCACCTATGATATGAATTTGAGTCACTTGAAGACTCATGGTTTTCCTTGCTCAACACTTGGTTCATTTGATGTTGGAGGAAATTTATCTGACACTTGGGTGAAGAGGGATATTATTGATGAACATTATTATTTTCAGCAACATCCTATATTATTTCATGATAATATACATATTAATGAGTGTATTGAAGAGAATTCTTTAATCCACTTGAATTCTTCATGTTTTCCTTCCTTGTTATTTGGTTTATATTTTGGTGGAGGTTCTTCATTCACTTCTTGGATGATTATATTGATGCAAATTATATATTTTGGGTGAAGAATTATGGGACATGGGATCCTAACCTATGCCATTGGAGCATATTTCAGTGGTCATTTTATGTGTGTATGGGCCACATGGTGATCTACTTACTTGGATGTACAAGCAATTTCATGATTCTTTGATGAGGTACCTTCTTGAGGTACAGTTTTATGAAGTTGTTATGTAATTTCCTTATCTATATTTTGTAATCATGATGTTTTGAAGGGTGCAATACCAGAAATGGGATCCTAGAATTTCTTTGTTTCATCTCACTTGGAGTAGCAGTTTGTTTGTTGGTTTGAGAAAGAAAACCAATCTTCAGTTGTTTGAGTTCATCTTTGCAGAGCAGTGTTCATGTTTCTTATGTCGAGTACATTTTGAAAGATGGATTCAATTTTCACATGATTTCTGTTCATTGCATCTCATCATATTCATTTCACACCACCCATGTATCAGGATCATATTGGACCCTGGGATCGAATTTGGTCTCATTGGTTTCAATTTTGGGGGCAGCATTGGATATTTATTCACCACTTGAGAAGATGATTGTCATCAGAGTAGTGCAGCAACAAGCATGGTGGTTCATATATAATATTTTATTGGGATATTAATAAATTCAAAGTTTGGTAACTCAGTACCAAGTTCAAAGAATTATACAGAAGCAAAAAAGGGGTGAAAGTTCAGAAAAGGTTTCCAAAATATGGATTATTTGTATAAATTTGTTTTTTATGGATTTTATTAATCATTTTGGTATTATTGGTGATGTTATATGATATATAAATATGCACAATCAACATATCTTTACTTTTGGGAACACAAAATTGCAATACACGCGTTCCACTACTAAATTGCAACTAAAGAAAATTAATGAGCAGAACCATAACAGAGCACTTGGTGCAAAGGAAGGAGTACCAAATGAGGATTACACTTGGGATATGAAATAATATTGCAGCATACAAATATTAAATTTCTTTAGGACAAGAAATATTGGGTGGGGAGAAATGCAATGTCCCCATTGTTATTAATTGCATAGCAGGACAATTCCATCAATCCTACTAGTTCCCTAGGTTGGATGGATACATTTGGAATTTTAATAAGGGTGATAATGAATGATGTTAATACATTAGAATGATATAAATATTTAATAATGTATTTTATTAAATAAATTTAACTGAAAAATTAAATGGCTATGGAGAATGGAGACACATGGAGACTATGGGGCCCACCCAAGCTAGAATTCCTATGTTAAATGGCATGCTCCTCTTGCAATATCGAATCTATGGGAATCCTAATGTTTTTCAAGGGATTATAAGGTTAATATAATTATCCATATACTTCATAGGTATAATTTGGGATGAATTTTAAGTTACATGGGGAGAGGAAAGATCCAAATGGGAGTTTCATGGACACTTGGCTAGATTCCCCTTACATTAATGACATCTATGACACCAATGATGGAGATTCTATGACATTTATGACACAATTCATATATGAAGGCTAACATATAACATATATGAAATTTCAGGTCAAAATATACAATCCAAGAGAGCTCTCATGTCAGTTTAGGAAGCTCAATGGGCTCCGAGTCAAATTTGGGGAAGCAGGAAGGCTAGGAAAGAGGGGACACATGTCAATTCATGAGCACACACCCTAATTCGACTTGGATTGAGTTTGTGGATGGATTGGGAACCTTATAAGGCTAATTAATTTTTTAAAATATAGGAATAAACCAAGAGAATGGCTTTTGATCATTTGAGAAATTGTCATTTGTGAATTGTGAGAGCTAGTGGATGACTAGTTTTTTGCCTTAGCCAATTTTGAGGGTGAAAGATTCCCATCTAAGTTGGTGTTTGGATAGGACACTCAGGTATTTCATGTATATTTAATGGATTCTTATTTTCAGGTGTAAGATATATTAAATCAAGTGGATTCTTCTATTGCAGCACTCTCTCTCAACTATTTCCAATTTACACACTGTATTCATGCCAATTGAGGGATTGCGCTTTGGGTAAGCTATTGATCTCTTTGGGAAATATTTTAATTCCTATTATCCTATATTATGATGTATATTATATTTATTTCATGTTTAAAATACTCTCAACTCAAAATACCCAAATAAATTCATGTAAAAATGTTGAACAATGAAGAAATAGTGTCATTTCCCCACTATCTTGTTGCAAACCATTGTAATGCCGATGATTTCGAATTGGAAGAGACTTTAATTATCCATTTATGATTGTAATCAGTTATATATGCTCTTTTATTAATTCTCATAAAGTTTCAATTCTAAATTCCCAATATTTGTATGTCAAAATGATGTTTAATGAGCAAACAATGACCATTTCCACTCTATTTTGATATATGTCATAGTAATGCTTATTATTTTGAATGGAGGAATATATATATCATAAATTTATGATATATTGAATTTAAATAATGTTTATTTCAATTCTCATGTTCATTAATTAATCATTGGAATCCATTTTACTCATTTTTGTTGCATTGTGAGAAGATTTGGTGCATTTTCCCTAAGGGTCAAAATTGTGACTTGGGAGTTGTTTTTGAAAGAGTCATAACAGCCTATATAAAATGAACCATAATGCATATGAGACTTTGAAAAGGTCCCTTACACATCCCTATCCTCTATTAATAAATTTGAGTGACTTTGGGATCATTTGTGAAGCCATTTCCGGAAATTACCCAGGGGGAATTGGAGCCTCAATTTGCTAGTAAAGAATCCTACTTTGAACAGAACATTAAACAAGTTTGAAGAAGTAATTCGGGGGTAATTAAACATATATGAACATCATTTTTAATTTCTAATATCATTCATTTACCTTCAGAGAAAAATTCGGAGCATTTGGGTCAATTTGGAGGTCTAGACATCAAAACTACTTAAGGTCAAAATTGGGGGAAAAGTGAAAAAATTGGTCATTTAATAAAATTTCAAAAAGGGAAATTATAGTTTACCTGTTTGGTCTGCCTATCTATATGTGGGTGGTAATAAGTACTAAAATTTAACTGTTTCTCTAAACCAGATAATAAAGATCTCCAAAAGTTACCGATAAACTCCGTGTCTCGATCTGAGATTATTGCCTTGGGTGTCCCATGCAATATGAATATCTCCTTTAAGCATATGTCGGAAACATGAACTACCTTGTAGGTTAACTTAAGTGGGATAAAGTGTACCACTTTAGATAAATTTTCAGCCACTACAAAGATGGAATTATTTTTCTCTTTGCTCTTTGGTAGCCCCATGATAAAATCCATACTAATGACCTCCCACTTTTGTAATATACCAAATTTTGACCTAACACTAATGGGCATAAGTCCCATTACATATGATGATACTTTGATGTTTATGTTTTGTATATTGGGTGTAAGACCCCACTACACATGAGTGTGATGATTTGTTAGATGTATTGGCATAAGCCAATGCATATGTTTTATTTAGCATGTATGTGATTGTAGTTGTTAGGCATGGACCCTCATGGACAAGATTATTGTCATAGGATGATATACTGACTATATTATGTGATTTACCTTAAAATACATATATTGATATGATTATTGTTATAGAATGTGCAGAAGACTGATTGCATGATTGAGTTATATAAATGTGCTGGGCGTGGACCCTGAAGCACATGATTGGTGATATTTTGTGTTGAGCATGAGCTTTGGATCACATGAGTGTTTTGATGTTTATGTTGAGAGCCGGCTCTAGAGAACATGAGTTTTGAAATGTTTGTGTTGAGCACCAGCTCTGGAGCACATGAGTTATGAAATGTTTCTCTTTAGCATAAGCTATGGAACATTGGATCTATTAGCACCATTTTAATTTTGTCGCAGTAAGCCTCATTGCTTGAGAATTTTGAGTTTCTCTTGAGGATCAAATGGTTTTCAAACTTTCCTCATTAAAGCAAGTTATAAAAATTCCAAGGTGGTGAGAGGAAAGAGGTTGAATAATTTTGGGTAAAGGAAGAGAATCATATACAAACCAAATTTTTATAAAGGTGTCTTAAAGGTTTAAGTTATAAAAGAAAGAGTTTGTATTTTTATAAAAAACAAAAAAAAAATTTCATAAAAATATTGAACACAGATTTTTATATAAAATTATTGGCCTAAATCCCATCTCCAAGAACCAGGTCATATCACATGGGCTCCACACACTCAAATCAAATTCCAAGCACCAACCTCTCAAGGAGCACTACATTGTTTTGTTCCTTTCTATACATTAAAACTGTTGAAGTATATAAAGGTCAAAATGAATACACCCCTTTTGCATGTGGGATAAAGGCATATTATGAGAAATAAAAAACATGGATTAACGAGAATGCTATGTAATTGTTGGGTTGAATATTGCTTGTATATAAATGATCCAATTGTAATGGCAATTGAATATGGTTTGGATAAAAAATTCCATTTATCTTCCAACTCATCAAGTGCTATGCAACACAATTTAAAGAAGGTCATTTTTTTTTATTTGCAGCATTGCGGAAATTGTTGGATAATGCATGGAAAATACATCTAGAGTGTTGTACATTCAATATTCTAACTACATCGTTACAAAAATTAGAAGTGATGCAGCCATCAGAGATTGTTCCATTCATATGCCTAAGTATTATTTCAAATAAATTTCTTATTAAAATTCATGCAAAAGCACAATGGATCAATATCACAGATCAAGGCCCAAAATCATCCAACGGTTCACATTTATTTCACTGCAGGAACAAGCACGAGCTAATTAAAATTTCAGAATTGCGAAATGATATTAAAAAATGGATGGGATGGACGGTCAAATGAGCAGGTGGAAGAGATCTACGACTCAAGTCAATTTCACGATGTGAAGTTGCAAGGAAAATTAAATTTTCAAATATGGAAAATTTAATAATACGTGCAGTTTAAAAACATGTCAAGCCAGCGTTACCTTGCAAATTAAATCAATGACTAAACATAAATTCGCTAATAAAAAAGGACCAGGTTTAATGGTGGAAAAACATTGCGAAATTCTTATGCTATGGTTGAAATTGAAAGAGAAGTGTAGCCATATCCACCATTCATGAATTAAATAATAAATCAAATTCAATTCCATTGCAACAAAGTGCGAGGTAATTAAGGCAGATAAAGGCGATTTCAAATCAAATATCAACAAGTAGTTGGGTGGGTTTTTATTAAAAATGGTTGTTTTGGGTCATTAGTTTCAGTCAATTGTTTCTGCCAAACTGAGATTTATTTTGAGAAAATGAGATTTATTTGTCTTTATGACATACTCATATCCAATAACCTATGTTAGGTTTTACCCAGGTGTTTTGGATTGAGAGAACCGAAGTCGTCTTCAGAGAGCAAATTTCCATATTTTTAAAGGATTGTTTTAGTCAGTTATTCCAGTCAATTGTTTCTGGAAAACCAGAAAGAATTATCCAAAATTGAATGAGGTTTCTCTTAATAAGAGGATCATATTAAATAACCTCTCTTAGTTTTTACCCAGGTCTTATGAGTTAGGAGAAACAAAGTGATTTTTACAAGCTATGTTTTAGGTTTTCCAAAGGACTGTTTCAGACATCACATTCAAAGAATTTTTTCAGCCAGATGGAGTTGAATTTCAGGAAACTGAGAGAATTTTTTCTTCATCACATGCCTATATACAAAAACCTCCTTCATATTTTACACAGGTATGACAAGTTGGGAGAATTTAAAATATATTCACAGGGTATTTTTCCAGAAATTTATAAGTTTACTGTCTGAGTCATCAGTTTCAAAATCAGATCCTGAGGAGTTGGAGCTGAATCAGAGGAAAATAAGACATGTATTTTGTTGGGAACATGGCCAACTACAAAAAAATCTTTCAATTTTTGTACATCTATCACCATATGGGATATGCAGGAGGGGCTTTAATCCTTTTTTTCTAGTACTACGCATTTTATTTTTTTCTTATGTGAATCGTGGTGCGCTGGCCACATTCGAAGTTTGTTAGAAGATGTTCTCTACTTTGTAACAAATTTTGATTCCTGAATGTCGGTTTAGGAATTCCAAAATACTATAAATTTACCTCCTGAAGAAGGAGAAAGAGGTTGAAACCTTTGTAATTTTGTTGTGTGTGTGTTTCAAGAGAATTTTAATATAATTGTAGAGTCGAGGTCGGCATTTTCATACAGGGATTCATGTGTTTTTCGCACTTACAGTCTGTTATTTCCTTTCTTATGTGAATGTTTTTCCATTTTATCTCTCCTGTTGTGTTTTCTTTCATATCTTAAACTTAGGGTATAATAGTTTCAGAATTCATACTTGCTATGCTCCGTCTGTTGTTTCAGGTATTCACCAAAGTTTTCTTCTAAAGTTGATACAGAATTCATTTTTTACAATGTTCTGTGTTGATGGTCTGTTCAAATGTTCCTCCTTTTCACCAGAAAATTATGAATTGACTATGATTGAGTGGCTACCTTGCCCCTGCGTTGAAATCGCTTCCATTAATTTCGGTTTACTCTATTGTATATCTTGACTCCATCGCCCAATGGTGCTGTGTTTTGTTTCAAACAATTTTACAAACAATTTATAGTTTCACTTGTATATATATATCTAGCATTGTTAACATTTGGCGAGAGATCCCTCTCGAAAGAGAATAAGGCTAGTTCTCTCTTTGAAAGTCGTTTTGTTGTTACCTGGGAGCAGGCCTTCCGAAACCTTTGGTCTCATTTCCAGTGCTAACAAAATGGCATTGTTACCAGGACAAAATTGAATATCATCCATGGGAAGAACAACAAATATTCAAAGGATAAAATATTTTTGTAGGAAAATAGAGATTCTTACATGTGAAAAAGGTTGTATCATTTTCCCTGGCGACTCCACTGAAATATTTTGGAAGATGACTCCACTGGGGAGACCGGTGGTCAAAAAGACAAATATGGGGAGAGGTCTCAAAATTCCATGGATTTTAATGAAGGGTTTAGATCTGACTGTTGATGGTGAACAATGGTCAGACATCAAGAAGTTCATGTCTCTTTTCACCTGGTGACTCCATATGTGAAGTATCCATTCTTCATAATGTTCTATGGCAGCTCCACTATCAAAGGGGGTTGCAAAGTTTGAGGAGCTGATTCAATTTCTCCACCATCAAGATTACTTCTCAGGCTGCAAGGTATGCTCCTATGAATCTTGCTTCCATTCCTGGTTATCCCAACAAAATACCTCTGGTAAATTGGCAAACATATCTTCCAAGATTCAATGATGAAAAGGGTGATGATGTTTCCATCCATCATAAGCATATGCATAAGCTCAGAGTGGGATGGTATGAAGATTCTTTAATGAAACTGTTCATGTTTAGTTTAGAAGGATATGCAAGGTCTTGGTATGATGGATTGCCAGCAGGGAGTTTATCCTCCCTTAAAAATGTTCACACCATATTTCATGAACATTTACAAAGGAATTATCCTTCTTTGTTTTTACTTCAATATTGTTGCACACACGATAGAGAGTTCATTGAAAATGTGAAAAATGAGTGTGGTGATGATCAGTATTTGGATGAAGAGGTTTTAGATATCTTACATGAATATTCATCTCAAAAAGAAATACAAACAAATTGCCATGATATTCAAGAAATTTCCCAGTAGTTAGTATTGTCTTCCTTGACTGATGTTGACATAGACCAAAGCTGAGATTCAACCAGTTATATATCTCTTCCTGAAATTGATGATGATTTGCAGCATTATTGTCATTCTTTGTGTGACCAAGAGAGAGGTTGCGACTGTCAATCAGATCCTTCCTCATATTATTCAACTTCCGAATTTTTGTTACAAGAAGAGGCCTCCCCTTCCCAATAAAAAAATTCCTTTCCACAATAGCAATCTCTTGAAAGTTACAATGCTTGTGTGATTGATTACACAAAAGATGATGATTCTAGAAAATATCAGTCTTGTTGTCCCTCCACATGTTTATTTTCTGAAAATGCAAGTAAAGAGAAATCAGATTTTGAAATCATGGTTGAAGGAAGACTGTTGCATGTTGATCAAATTCGTATTTCACCTAAATATTTACATGACTATATGAATATCTCCTTTCTTGAAGAAGATGATCATCCTAGTGATTTGAAAGGAGATGGGTGTACTGATTTGTTTTCTGAAGAGTGAAATCAGCCTGTCACATTTCCTGTTAGTGAAAAAAATTTCATTGCAATCTAAGATCAGAAGTATGAAAACATCGTGGAAACTGAACATGTTGAAGATGACTGTTTGTCATTGTGTTTTCCTTCATTTGAGTGGTTAAAAAAGGGACTTAAAGTTTCTGGTCACAAACATGAATTTGATATTGTAGATGAATGTATAAATTTACTTGGAATGGATGATGAGCAAGAAGGGTAGTTATGCAATCAATCCCATCCTTTATAAAAACTAGCAGTATGCCATGAAGAATTGAATAACGAAGAAGAAGATAGGGGTTCTCAAATGGATGGTCCTATTTGTTTTTCAAATTCAGAAATTTTTTGTCAAAAAAAAGTCTGTTTGCTTGATCATGTTGAGGAATAGAGTGGTATTTCTTTTGAAATGCATGAAAAGAATGAAGTTGTAAAATAAAAAAATTTAGATGAAGTTGTGGATGTCTCGCCTGGAAATTGTCACGATTTTTCCTTGCATAGTTCCTTTGAAGATCAGTTTGACAGCATGCAAGGGAATTTATAGTTGGGACAACTCTCTCATGGCAATATAATGACATAATTTTTTGAAAATCGTCATATTTTTTATGATCCAGTGCTAGAGTACCTGAAGAATCTTGGCAGTGGTAATGGCTGGTTATATCTCTACTGTAAAGATCAATTTCTTTATTATAACTTTCTGCCATTAAGTCTGTGATCTATGTTTTTTATCAAGCATGAAGAGAATGTTGGTTTATGGGATCGTTTGCTTGAGTGGCTTCATTGGAAGTTGAAAGTTACTTGACTGAGCATTAATGCTTAGTAAGTAGGGTAGGTAAGTAAATATGAATACGCTCGACATGGCGAGCATTCCATTCAGCAGCTTTCAGTTTATTTTCAGTTTCAGTTTTAATTTTAGTTTCAGTTTTAAAGTTCAGATGTGTAGTTATAGTTGTCTTCAGCTTTCAGAATGTGGACATGTGACATGTGATAGGTTGAAAGAGTGAGATTTGCTTGTAGGATGGTTTGAGTTGATGGTTTAGTTCAGAACATGTAGAGGATTTTAGAAAAATTTGGGAGCCACCTGATGGATTTGGCACTTGGTCTACGGGGGTTCTTTGCTACCTCGTTGGGAGGATACCATCCCTCATGGAGCTCGTTGTTAGCACCATTTTAGTTTTTCCATAGTAAGCCTCATTGCTTGAGAATTCTGAGTTTTTGTTGAGGATCAAATGGTTTCCAAACTTTCTTCATTAAAGCGATTTATAAAAATTCCAAGGTGGCAAGAGGAAAGAGGTTGAAGAGTTTTGGTTAAAAGGAAGAGAATTATATATAAATCAAAGTTTTATAAAGGTGACTTAAAGGTTTAAGTTATAAAGGAAAGAGTTTGTATTTTTATAAAAAACAATTTTTTTTTTTATAAAAATATTGAACACAGATTTTTATATAAAATTATTGACCTAAGGCCCATCTCCAAGAACCAGGTCATATCACATGGGGTCCACACACTCAAATAAAATTCCAAGCACCAACCTCTCAAGGAGCACTACATTGTTTTTGTTCCTTGCTATACATTAAAAATGCTTAAATATGTAAAGGTCAAAATGAATACACCCCTTTTGCATGTGGGATAAAGGCATATTATGAGAAATAAAAAAAATAAAAACATGGATGAACGAGAATGCTATGTAATTGTTGGGATGAATATTGCTTATATATAAATGAGCCAATTGTAATGGAAATTGCATATGGTTTGGATAAAAAATTCCATTTATCTTTCAACTCATCAAGTGTTATGCAACATAAATTGGAGGAGGTTTTTTTTTTTTATTTGCACCATTGCGGCAATTGTTGGATAACGCATGGAAAATACATCTAGAGTGTTGTACGTTCAAGATTCTAACTACAGGGTTACAAAAATCAGAAGTGATGTAGCCATTAGAGATTGTTCCATTCATATGCATGAGTATTATTTGAAGGAAATTTATTATTAAAATTCATGCAGAAGCACAATGGATCCACGTCACAGATCAAGGCCGAAAACCATCCAACGGTTCACATTTATTTTGCTACAAGAACAAGCACATGCTAATTAAAATTTCAAAATTGCGAAATGATGTTAAACAATGGATGGGATGGACGGTCAAACTAGCAGGTGGAAGAGATCTATGGATCAGGTCAATTTCGCGATGTGAAGTTGCAAGGAAAATTAAATTTTAAAATCCGCAAAATTTTATAATACGTGCAGGTTAAAAACATGTCAAGCCTCCATTACCTTGCAAATTAAATCAATGACTAAATAAAATTTGGCTAGTAAAAAAGGACCATGTTTAATGGTGAAAAAACATTGTGAAATTCTTATGCTATGGTTGAAATTGAAAGATAAGTGTAGCCATATCCATGGTTCCTGAATTAAATTAGAAATCAAATTCAATTTCATTGGAAAAAAGTGTTGGGTAATTAAGGTAGATAACGCCGATTTCAAATCAAATATCAACAAGCAGTAAGGCGGGTTTTTATTAAAAATGGTTGTTTTGCGTCATTAGTTTTAGTCAATTGTTTCTACCAGACTGAGACATATTTTGAGAAACTAAGAGAGGTTTGTCTTTATTACATACTCATATCCCATAAAATATCTCAGTTTTTACCCTGGTACTGTGTATTGAGAGAAACGAAGTCATCTTCAGAGAGAAAATTTCCAGATTTTTAAAGGATTGTTTTAGTCAGTTATTTCAATCAATTGTTTCTGGAAAACTAGAAAGAATTTTCCAAAATTGAATGAGGTTTATCTTAATAACAGGATCATGTTCAATAACCTCTATCATTTTTTACCCAGGTCTTATGGGTTAGGAGAAAAAAAGTGATTTTTATAGGCTTTGTTTTAGGTTTTTCAAAGGATTGTTTCAGACATCACATTCAAAGAATTGTTTCAGACAAATGGAGTTGAATTTTAGGAAAATGAGAGAGGTTTTTTTTTATAACATTCCTATCTACAAAAAACTCATTCATATTGTACACAGGTATCACAGGTTGGGATAATGTAAAATATATTCACAGGGTAGTTTCCCAGAAATTTACAGGTTTACTGTCTGAGTCATAAAATTCAAAATCAGATCCTAAGGAGCTAGAGCTGAATCAGAGGAAAATAAGACATGGGTGTTGTTGGGAACATGTCCAAATACAAAAACCGCTTTCATTTTTTTCACATCTATCACCATATGGGATATGCTAGAGGGACTTTAAGCCTGTTTTTCTAGTAGTCCGCATTTTATTTTTGTCTTATGTGAATCGTGGTGTGTAGGCCACATCCGGAGTTTGTTAGAAGATGTTCTCCAGTTTGTAACAAATTTTTATTCCCGAATGTCTGTTTAGGATTTCCATAATACTATAAATTTACCTCTTGAAGAAGTAGAAAGGGGTTGAAACCTTTGTAATTTTTCTGTGTGTGTGTTTCAAGAGAATTTTAATATAATTGTAGAGACGAGGTCGGCGTTTTCATACACAGATTCATGTGTCATTCACACTTACAGTCTGCTATTTCCTTTCTTATGTGAATGTTTTTCTATTTTATCTCTCCCATTGTGTTTTCTTTCATATCTGAAACTTAGGGTATAACAGTTTCAGAATTCATACTTTTTATGCTTCGTCTGTTGTTTCAGGTATTCACCAAAGTTTTCTTCTAAAGTTGATACAAAAATTATTTTTTACAATGCTCTGTGTTGATAGTCTGTTCATGTTCCTCCTTCCCATCAGAAAATTATGAATCAATTGTGATTGAGTGGCTACCTTGCCCCTATGTTGAAATCACTTGCATTAAGTTCTGTTTACTATGTTGTATATCTTGGCTCCATCGCCCAATGGTGTTGTGTTTTTTTTCAACCAGTTTTACAAACAATTTATAGTTTCACTTGTATACACACACACACACACACACACATATATATATACATACATATATATACATACATATATATATATATATATATATATATATATATA
>LPNX010851828.1:232750-247682 GCA_001517045.1 Pseudotsuga menziesii
TTTGGTGAGAGATCCCTCTCGGAAGAGAAGAAGGCCAGTTCTCTCTTCGAAAGTGGTTTTGCTGTTACCCGAGAGCGGGCCTTTCGAAACCTTTGGGCTCATTTCCGGTGCTAACAGGATCATTGGCCATTGTATTCCTAGGTGTATTATACAAGTACATCCTACCATTAGTGTTGAGCGAGAGGCATAGGAATATCACTAAGTGTAACTACGAGCTTTTAGCATTGCCAGACTACCTGCTCTGTCAGTCTGCCAGTTGCATGTGTTTCTCCTGCCAGCCTGCGTGCCCTCAATGTTACTGTTTTTTTCATTACATATGAATTATCGCTCGTGTATACCTAACCCTAATTTTGTAACGGTGTTCCATCTTCTGTTGTCTCTGTGCAAACCTCAGTAGAGACTACCAAAACATCGACCTTTTGGACACCACCTTCAGTATCCATGCCATTGCTCTTATGCTTCCTCATATCAGCAATCGCCGCATCCCTGAACAACCCAATATCAATAGCATAGTTTGTGGGAAGAGCAAAGGATTTCCCCACCGTCCACTTTTTCTCTGAAGTTGAAAATCTATATGCTGCACCCTTGTCAATACAAAAACCCAAATTGGGCTCCCCACGCTAAGTAATTCCAAGACGAGATGGAACTTGCAAGCCTTGCTACAGCAGTAGCGTGACTCAACGTCACATTGAGCTCAACTGCTCTGTTCTCTTGACAATTCTGGTGGCATTGATTGAATTGTATTTGCACTGTATGAGAAGAAATTAATTGTAAAATATAATTCTCCTTCACAAAGATTTGTGGAATGTGAAGACAGATCTCAGTATTTTGTGCATTGTGACTGATATACTGGGTGCATTGAAGACTGATATATGATACATATATTGCGTTGAGAAATATTGCTGTGTTGAATACCTATCAGTGGTATTGTGACTGATATATACTGTGGTATTGCTGACTGATATATAATGCTTGCTGCTTGATGGTATCTGATATATAATGTGTTGGTATTTGCTGCTTGTTGCTTGATGGTATCTTCGAACTCTGTGTAAGGGTTTGTAAATCAAGTATTTGAAAGCTGGGAAGCTGTGACGGCCTCTGGCCGTGATTAGATGGGATAAGCTGGTGTTCATATGAATGAGAATGAATTCATATGAAGATTGAAGGTTGCGATTTTGAACGTTGAAGGTTGCATTGTATATTGATCCAACATGAAAATCATGTGATCTGCAATATTTTGAACAAATTTCACCAGATATTTATCAATACGTCGATCAAAAGTATTCGTTGGTTGAACATTAGATCCAAACACTCTCATCGTGATGGATTCATATGCATGTTTATAGTCTTTTCTTGATTTCCCACACAACATTGGCGTCATTTCCTTTCTCACTCGATCAGAGTCGTATTGATGAGATTGAAGTCGTGTTGAAGATGGAGTAATGCTGGAGTTGTCTACTGAAGACTGTGTTGATCCACAGCATCGTTGGAGAGACTGCTGCCTGCATGGAGAGACTATTGGAGAGACTGCTGCATGGAGAGACTGTTGCCTGCATCGAGAGACTACTGCGTGAATGATGAGTCTGTGAATGCCTTGGTCCCATTCTTCCTTTGTGCGTCCTCCATATACCTTTTTTTTGCTGCGGCCTGCCAAGAAAACTACCGCGGGTTCTTTGAATTTCGATTTCTAAAGACTGACAGTGTATATTCAACGCCTTTTTCAAAAGCATGGAGGTAAAACTCTGGTGACCGTTGGGAATACAAAAACCCTAAATCAACCCTAGATTTTTGTGTGAAGTCTATGGTTGGTGACTGTGTATTGATGAATCGTGACTGCTATCGTGATTTCCTGCTATGGTGACTGCTCGTGACTGTGTGCTTCACTTCACATCCTGGTTGTAGATTAAATCTTTACTTTGAATATTTTTCATCACAAAGACTGCTGTATATATGCTGCTTCTTGTTTCCTGAACTTGGCAATTGAGCTATGACTGCTGCGTTTTACTTGTACACTTTGTTGTGTATTTAATGAGCTCTTGATTGCTACTTGATACTGTGTGGAAGATATATTTTGTTGCTGGTGTATTAGAGACCCCATTGAATGATACATGTTGCTGGTGTTTTGAGCTGCAATCTTGAAATGTGTAAACCTAGACTACTGCAACATCCACTTGAAGATTGAAGTTGTGACCACATTCTACGTGAAAGGAGATTGCTGAGACTGCCCATCTTATTGATAGCATATTTTCTATGTTATTGTATCATTTTTAAGACTTGAAGTTGAGATATTGAGATTGTAAATCACCTTGGCAGAGACTGTAGACCTGCAAGGTTATTGTTTTTTTTATATCATTCACTTTGTCATATTAAGTTCATTACACTAACAGTTGTAAAAGATGCAATCTATAGCATCTAGAGTTGGTGCCTCTCTCTCTGGAAAAGATCATCCCAAAGGAGTAAGCAGCAAGAGAGGCAGAGGAAGAAGAAATTTCAAAGGCAAAGGGGGCAGAAACACCTCCAGCAAAAGAGATTTGCAGTGCAAGCGTTGTGGAAAGACTGGGCACACATCAGATCAATGTTGGGATTCATGGGACTCCATCAAAGACAAGCATAACCAGAAGAAAGATGACAGTAAAAATCAAGATTCTAGTAAATCTTCTAATTATACTCATTGTATTGTTGCACATTGTAATCTTGGAATTAATGAAATGACTTCACTTTCATCTTATAAATATTGTTGGCTGCTTGATACTGGTGCAACATCACACATGACATTTAGAAAAGACTGTTTTGAAGAACTTAATGAAACAATAGATGGCATAGTGTACTTTGCAGATAAGTCAAGTATTAAACCAAAGGGAATGGGCACCATTCGACTGAAGATGTCTGGATTCCCTGATTTCTTCTTGCAGAATGTCCTTGATCTTCTAGAGTTGCAGAGAAGCCTGCTGTCCTTGGTGGAGATTCGACAGCGAGGCCATTCCATCCACATTTTTGATGTAATCGTTGAAATAAGAAAGTCCTCTGACAACCAAGTCATCATGACTGGATACGAAGATGGGAAGCTGCTGAAGCTAAAGGGTTCATCTGCAAGAGTTCAGAACTATGCCTACCTCTCTCAGCATGGAGAAGGTAATTTGTCATCTAGTTCATTGTGGCATGCTAGATTTGGTCATCTAAATTATAACAGTCTTTGCTTGTTGAAAAAGAATGGTGTATTTGGCTTTCCCACCATTCCCAAAGAGAAGAAAAAATGTGATGCATGTATATTAGGGAAACATAGTAAGCTGCCATTCCATGAATCTAATTTCAGAGCAAGTAGGAAATTAGAGTTAGTGCATTCTGATTTGTGTGGCCCAATGCCAACTCCTTCAGCAAATGGGAATAAGTATTTTATGACATTTGTTGATGACTACTCAAGAATGTGCTGGATTTACTGTTTAAAGAAAAAATCAGAAGCATTTCAAACATTCAAATACTTTCATGCATTGATTGAAAAACAAGCACAATAAAAAATTGGTACACTTCGTACTGATAATGGGAAAGAATACACTTCAAATGCTTTTGAAGATTATCTTCGTCAACATGGAATTGCACATCAGACTACCGTTCCCTACAATCCTCAACAAAACAGTGTAGTAGAAAGAATGAACAGAACCATAATGAATATGGTTTGCTCAATGATGTTTTTCAAAAATGTAAAACTAATGTTTTGGGGTAATGCAGTGAAATGTGCAGCATATTTGAGGAACAGAAGTCCCTCAAATGCACTTGATAACAAAACTCCACATGAAATGTGGTTTGGCCATCTCCCTTCAGTCAGGCATCTCAGAGTTTTTGGTTCCACCTGTTATGCCTTGATTCCCAAGGAGCAAAGAAACAAGCTTGGTGCTCGAAGCAGAAAATGCATCTTCCTGGGGTACGAAGAATACTCCAAGGCATACCATCTGTATGATGAGGTAAACAAGAAATTTGTTATTTTTAGAGATGTCATTTTTCTTGAAACTAATAAAAATGACCAGTCCATTGAGAGATAGCTTGATCATTTGGAAAATTATCCTCATCCAAAGACATATTCTGAAAATGAATATGAAATTCCAAACCTTGAAGGGGGGATTCCTATTTTGGATCAACCTTTGGAATTTCCATATGAAGCACCAAATCCCCCGCATGAAGAAGTTCCTGCTACTTCACCTGAACAAGAGGTTCAACTGGGTGATGTGATTGATAGAATTGAAAGACTCTCAATCAATGATGAAGCACCACCAGCTGATCAACCAAGACCATCACAGAAGATTCCTAAATGGGCCACAAAGACACTTGAAAGTGTCCATCAGGATGAATTTGGAAAGACGGGAATGAGAAGTTCGAAAAGACATGGAGAAGAAGCAGATAATTCAGGTGATGACATGGATGTATCATTTGATTGTGAATTTAATTTATCTGCTAACTTTGAACCAAATTCCTTTAAAGAAGCTTCTACTCGAGTTGAGTGGAAAGAAGCTATGAAGAATGAGTATGATGCACTCATGAAGAATGGAACTTGGAAGCTGGTTGAACCTCCAGTTGGAACCAAACCAATTGGCTGCAAGTGGGTGTACAAGAACAAATACAGATCAGATGGCTCACTTGACAAGCACAAAGCGAGGCTTGTAGCAAAAGGCTATGCACAAAAGGAAGGAATTGACTATGAAGAAACATTTTCTCCTACAACAAAATGGGCTTCCATCCGAACCTTACTCTCTTTAGCTGCTCAGAAAGGGTGGAAATTTCATCAAATGGATGTGAAGACTACTTTCTTGAATGGAGACTTGAAAGAGAATGTCTTCATGTCTCAGCCAAAAGGCTTTGTTGTGAAAGGAAAAGAACAAAAGGTATGCAAGCTTGTCAAATCCTTGTATGGCCTAAAACAAGCACCTCGTGCATGGTATGAAAAGTTAACCGATCATCTTTTGAAGTTAAATTTTGAACATTTTGATATTGATGATGCAACACTGTTTATAAGGAAAGTTGGAAGATCTGTTGTGTATCTTGTGGTGTACTTAGATGATCTTTTGATGACAGTGAACAATGAGAGCTATATAGCATCCATAAAGAAATATTTGAAAAATATCTTTGAAATGACAGATATGGGACATCTCCACTATTACTTAGGAATTGAAGTCACTCAACATCCTAAGTACATATTCCTATCTCAGACAAAATATGTTGGAGAACTACTAAACAAATTTTGCATGACAGAATGCAACCCTATATCTACTCCAATGGAACAGAAAATGAAGCTCACATCAAGCGAAGGAAAAGAATTTGAAGATGCGACCAAGTATCGACAACTTGTAGGAAGTCTTATCTAACTTACAACAACTAGACCAGATATTTCTTATGTTGTTGGCATACTTTCAAGGTTCATGCATAAACCTTGTGAAGGACACTGGTCAGCTGCAAAAAGAGTTCTAAGATACTTGAAGGGGACTGAAGATGTTGGACTCAAGTACTCTAAAGTGGATGACTTCAAACTTATTGGGTACTCAGACTTAGATTTTGATGGCGATAAGGAGACAGGAGTATCAAATTCTGGATACACTATGAGTCTTGGATCAGCAACTGTCTCACGGAGATCACGAAAACAGTCAGTTTCGACAGATTCAACAATAGAAGTGGAATATGTGGCTACAGCTGAAGCAATGAAAGAAATAGTATGGCTCAGGAAGATACTTGAATATTTGCAAGAAAAACAAGAAAACTCCACTCCATTATTGGTTGACAATACTTCTGCAATCAAGCTAGCTAAGAATCCTAGATTCCATGATTGAACCAAACACATCAACACAAAGTATCATTTGATTCGACATCATGTAGAGGCCAAGACAGTCCATCTTTGACATTGTTCCACAAATGATCAAATTGCAGACATCTTCACCAAAGCGCCTGGACGAGAAAAGTTTGAAAGATTCAAAAACATGCTCGGACTTACGAACACCCCTTCGGATTAAGAGGGGGATTGTTAGAATATAATCTGTCGGGATTATATATTGTAAATAAATAAATAAATCTGAATAGTTAGGAATCCGAAAAGGCTGGGCAGAAGGTGAAACACAACCGTCACATGTAATGTATAAATGAATGCATTAGCCATGAATAGAATTACGAATTGGGAGTTATACCTATCAGAAAGAACCATGTAATTGGGATCATGCTATATGATGCCTAAATAAATATTAACAATACTATATGTATATAGATAGTTTATATATGTTATGGATAAAAGGGTAAGTACATATATTAAATACGAGGAAATAATAAGTGACTATAATTATTAATAAAGAATATATATGTTATTATTTACTAAAGGTAATTAAATAAATATTTAATCCTAAAGAGTCAAATTAGGAACTAGTAAAAGAGTTCCTAAGTTAATTTAAATAAATATTAATCTCACATAACTCAATAAAATATTATTTCAAGAAAATAAATGATTCTTGATCTAATTGAAGTTTAAATTCCCTTTTCCCTAAAATTGTCTATAAAGACCCAAGCTAAGAAAAGGCTTCGACATTCTATTCTATTCTATCTTTCTAAACAATTTGGAGAGAATTCCAAAATCAAAAGCAATATGGTTCAGAACATGAGACTCTAGATAGGGGAAGCCTTACCTTTAGGATCTCTAGACTACTTGCATATTGGAACCAACTCGAGGGGATCCAGACTAAAACCAGGAATGGTTATGGGTCATGGTTGGGTGGAACATGGTAGTTCCCAAGTTATTCGGTTGACAGATCTGAGGGCGCACTTATTTAAGTCCTTATTAATTATGTTTGTTTAAGTGTATAGGGTTGTTTCCATTAATAAACTACAAATTGCAGGTATAAGGTTTTACCTACTTTAGTTCTTATATATTTTTACAAAGGTGTAAACTAGGGTTGAAGCTTACCTGTCAAAGAGTGTGGGAGTCAGCCAATTGCACAAATCTCACCAAGAGTGATACCACCACCTCCACCATAAAAAAAAACAAATGAATGATTACAAACCCTACACATCACTTGAGGCATTCTTCCCGCCCTTCCCAAGGTTCAATAATTTCGCCACCCTGTCCACCACTATCATATAGATAAAAAATCATACTACTATAGTTTTGGTTCACGTCATATGCACCATAATTTACCAAACACCATTTCCTAAGTCTTAAACCCTCCATCATCATAATATTGTATAGTTAAACCATAAGTTTTGATGGTATGCCATAGCCACAAACCCTCCATACCATAAAGTTCAACCCTATATTATATTGCACCTAAGGTTTAAAAACCTTGGCATATAGTGTATACAAATAGTTTATAAAAATGCACTCATTTAATATCATAAGCTTTATTACCATAGGATTTAGGTATAGTTCAAGCTTAGGACGTTATCCCTCTCTTCACACAAGTATGCACAGAAATAGTGTGGTGTAGATATATCCTGTTGTAGATGTAGGATGTTTTTATTTCCATGATCATAAGAATGAGTTTACCATCGAAATAGCCTACATAAGAAAATAAGAGTCTACATTAGTTCATGAAAAACTAAGTAAACCCTGTTGCAATATGAATCCTTACCTTTCCGAGTGGACCCTTAAGAGATAGAACCCTACCAGTCCAACCCTTGACATATAGAGGTAAGTCAACCTCACTACTACATTTTGACCAAAAATCCGACGGCCGTCATGTCAGATTTTCGACACTTCCCTGTCGCATGTACGACACTTTAATTTTTTGTTAAGCGTCGGAAACTTGTCGTCGGGTTTTCAACACCGAAATAACCCTCGGTTAAGCGACACCTAAGTAACCGTCGGTTAAGTGACGGAATATCTTCGACTCCGCCTTTTTTACTTACATTTAAAAGCGTCGGATTTGCGACGGATATCTACAAAAGACGTCGAAAAAGCGACAGTTAAAAGCGTCGAATTTGCGATGGATATCTACAAAAGACGTCGGAAAAGCGACAGTTAAAAGCGTCGGATTTGCGACAGATATCTACAAAAGACGTCGAAAAAGCAACGGTTGAAAGCGTCGCTTAAGCGACGCCTGTTGAATTTTTTTTTTTTAAATATTGTGAAATTTTGTTTAACATGTCTTGATGTACTTTTCATTCAGGGTTCTCGAGTAGAGCCATATATATACAATCGAGCTCGTTAGTGAAGCATGCACCAATATATGGCTAGACGGTGCAAACCAGCCATGCAAAAGAAATAAACTATACAATAAACAATACAATATTATAGTGAAAAATAGATGTCACAAAGGCCATAATTTAGAAGAAATCTTCAACATAAAGCGTGCACTCTTTCCATCATAAAAATAACCAACAAATGGTATTCATCTACCAAGTAGGAAGGAATTAATCAGATGCCGACATCACTACCATCATGAAAGCCATTAACGAAGCATCAGAGGCTGTACAGCTCTTGTCAGGAATCAGGAATTTCACATACATGAAGGTATTGCAGCTGCAAACAACAGGGAGTCCTGTGTCTACAATTTTCATGTTTGTTCCATGACTGTGGTGCATTGGATGCCATTGGATTTCAGCATTACTAGTAGAAAAGGAAGCCAAATATAGATTAATAGTGAGCAATTTAAGCATTTGGCAGTTCATATGTATTTTTCTTTCTCTGCCTTACTTTTTATGGTTCATAACCTTCTGTGGCTTTTTTCTTTCTCTGTAATTGTATTTTCTTTTTCTTGTTGGGCAATCAGTGTTAGGTATCACTCTATGCAATTTTCTCAGCAAACCCATATTTGAACATCCATCTTCAGCCTAATTGCATAACCATCTCTGAATACCCATCCACACTTAGCTGAAAACATGCCCATCTGCCTGTTTCTATCCATGGTATAACCATGTCAATGACAGTTCTTCTTTGAGTATAGATCCATGGTCTATCTATGCTAATGGAAGAGGTTTCATGTGACAATTATTTTCTGAGTATCCATCCACAGTATTCCCATATGTGAATATCCATCCTTGGTCTTATATCATACCCAACAACGGATTTCCATCATTTGTCCACAAAATCCCCAGCTCCTAATACATATATACTATATACCCTTCTCTGATTATCCACTATTTCTCTAACAGCAGGGTTGGATTCTTATCTGTATATATCCATGCTTAGCCTCGAACCATACCGTATGGGACAATCTATCCATAGCCTCTGGCTGTCATGGGTGGATGCATTATATGGGTTTGCTAAAAAGGCTTCTAATGGATACTTCCTTGTGATAAATTCATCATATTGCTGCACTATACCCGCTGTGATAATCTGTGTTTTGTATAATAGCATACTTATGTGTTGTTCTTGTCACTTGTCATGAAGGTGGTTTAGTGAAATCCAAAGTTTGGTGTGGAATAGTGCAGGCTTGGATTTCAGTTTGTTTCATACTTGAATTTCAAACCTGCAAGTTTTTCCTTGTAGTCCTATGTGTGTCAAGCCAGATCTGACCTTTGATTTATGCTTTGGTTATATGAATATTAAGTCTCAAATCTGGGATTTGAATATCCTTTTACTGTAATCTATGTTTCTGAAGAAGGCACAGTGGCAAGGATGATTTTATTAAGAAGCTTGATGACTCTATAATGGTGTCACATGAAAGCAATCAAGCACTCTCTGATCCACAATAATGGTAAAAGAAAAGGCATATCAAAAGGACGGCAGAGTAAAATGAATGTTAAGAGATACAGTAATATATAGATATAGAACCTCAATCTTCTCATAAGGCATGACATAGCTTTGATCGTTTGTCAGATTTATTTTCTTCAGTGATGCTTCACGGTGTTTACACTCTGCTAATGGGTTCACAAATTACAAAAATACAAATCAGCTTGCTGGAAAAAGCCAAACCATCTATGAAGGGTAATTCCTTGCACATGCCTTGAAGGGTTTGGAGCCTATATTTTACATTGAAGATACTTATGCTTGTTTATTTAGTTTACATCAGTAAATCTGCATGACCAGCATGTAAGCTGCCATTGCAGCAAAGTCGAGTTAAGAGAGGTACCAAAACCACCAAGATCATTTTTGTGAGGGCTCAAGAAGGAGACCTGCCAACTCCAAAGAAAGAACAGAACGCAAAATATGAACGAAAAGAAGGCCGCAAATAGCTACCATTTTCACCCCATGCAGACTCCAAAGGGGATGGAAAGATCCTACATTTTTCACAAAGCTAAAGCTACAAAAACTCCCAAGCAAAACAATCTCAAGCTTTTCAGGACTTCACTCCTTTTATTGAAGATGAACTTATTTATGGAATAAATAAATATATTTTTCAAACATATATCTGCTTGTCGAATAATCAGATCTATAAATATGATTAAAATCCTACCTCAGTACCAAAAACACCAAGTTTTGAACATGTCTGGTGCAATGCAGCCAAAACCTGTGCCTGAGTTGTGTTCTGACTGATGTAGTATGTTGCCTCTTCTATAAGCTCCTCACACATTGCACAAGTTTGTTCATCACCTGCATCCAATGAGGGGATATTTCTGCCCATACCTAACTTGTATTGTAAGTCATTGTTGTTCTTTCCATCACATAATCCTGTACCAATGCAAAGCTTATCTTCACTCGGGTAATCTTGCAGCATTGAAACAGCCTCTTGTATATATGTTCCTAACATTTCATCATATCTATAACATTTCATCACACTGCAGTATCTTCATCGATCTCCTCATCCTGCAGAAACAAGTATAATAAAATCTGTTAACTTAACATTTTATGTAAAGGTTTTCCAGCGTATCCTTTAGCAACAGGTGACCAAATTCCACCTTGATCATCAAACATTAAACCTGCAACATGCACTCATCCAAACATCTTTTACTTGGTATGAACAATTTAGCATCTGACTTATGATAAAACTGCAAATTGGAAACATATTTGCTCATATTGCTATCAAATATAAGAAATGGCCCATTTTCAAAAATCGGACAAACAGTTTCTATGGGTATAAAATACATTCAAATATTTTTTTAAATGCCATTTACTAATGTTTTGTGGATGAAAACAAGATGACTACTTTTACAACTTTCTGACTTCAATACCAAACCCTGACTTTTTTAACAAAGGTCATACAATGTCAACAGAGATTTTTCAATTCCAAACAGAGACAACCAGTACCTCCAGAGACAATTCTACTCTGTAAGAAAAATGAACAAGAATTCAAGGAATTGAATCTTAAACAAAGTAAGTAATATTTGTTTCTCAAAGGAAAAGTGCAGCCAATCCATCTGCCATAGAGACATCATCTGAAACTATGAGGTTTATTGGTTTTTTTTAATGCAAAAGAAATTAGACAATAACAAGGCCTATCTATCTGTTAGAAAGATTTTCCATAGCTCTATCATCAGAAAAGAGAACTCTACATGAAACATAGCATTCTTAGTTCTATAGTTTTACGAGTCAAGTTCTGGAAATTAAAGTTTGTAGCTTCAAATATTACCAGAACCCCTTCCCCACTAGAAGGCCATTTGAATACAAGATCCAACAGTGCCCTTATACCACCTACCTCTGCAATAGCACCCTGAGCATAAGAAAACAAACATCAACTTCATGTTATTTGGAAAGGAGGAAGTAAACTAGAATGTTGTTCTATGGATGATAGGAAAATGAAGCAGTATTTAGTCAAACAGGCCGGTTTTACCAATCAATAATAAACTGTAATTTCCATAGCATTTCCAGTGCATACAATACATAGGAAACACCATAAACATGCACAATGTAGGCAGGGTGCTTGCTAAAAGGATAAGTAAGGCTTCCTGTCATACAGGGAGATCTGATCATCATAGTTTTCATTTTTAGTTTTTAGATTAAATAAAAAATAAGCAAAGAGCATAAAGTTGACACCTTGTGCTCTTCTCCTACAGACAGGTTCCACAGTCCTCCCGCAGCCTCTTCAGCAACCCATCT
Organism: Pseudotsuga menziesii; assembly: GCA_001517045.1. NCBI lineage: Eukaryota > Viridiplantae > Streptophyta > Pinopsida > Pinales > Pinaceae > Pseudotsuga > Pseudotsuga menziesii. The sequence goes on from LPNX010851828.1 coordinate 244,692, forward strand.
ATTAGGTGACCTGGAAAGGGCTGCTAAAATGCTAATGCCTCCTTCCATAGCAACTGCTTTAGCCACATCGGCATTGACTGATAAATTTGCTATGGCCTGTAGAAGAACAAATAACATTAACTTGGGGACAGTCTGATCGAGCCTTTTAATGTTTAATTGAAGAAATGCTTAGGCAGTCCAACTCTCCACTGTAGTGCAGCCTCGGTGCAAAGAGCTGCAAGATCAGCTCCAACGTACCCATGTGTAGCCTTTGCAATTCGTTCAAGATCAACCTACAACAAAGACCAAAAACATGATATATAATGTCAAAATACAAATGAATTTGCCAGGGAAAATGTCCAGAGAGAAAATTGACAATGCAGTAAAGTTCATACATCTTCAGAAAGCTTCATGTTCTTCGTATGGATACGAAGGACCTCCAGCCGTCCCACTTCGTCAGGAACCCCAATATCAATTTCCCTGTCAAACCTTCCAAACCTTCTAAGGTCTGGGTCAATACTATTTGGACGGTTTGTTGCTCCAATCACAATAACATGGGCTCGATATTTTAGCCCATCCATCAGTGTCAGAAGTTGAGAAACAATTCGCCTCTCAACCTCACCATGTGTTTTTTCTCTTTTGGGTGCTATTGAATCAATTTCATCAATAAAAATAATGGATGGGGCATTCTTCTCAGCCTCCTCGAACGCTTTCCTTAGATTGCTTTCACTTTCTCCAGCCAACTTTGACATAATTTCAGGCCCGTTAATTAAAAAAATAAAGCACCAGTTTCATTGGCTATTGCCCTAGCAATTAAGGTTTTTCCAGAACCAGGTGGTCCAAATAGCAAAATACCCTTTGGTGGCTTCACGCCAATTGATTTGAAGAGCTGTGGGTGCCTAAGTGGAAGCTCAACTAATTCACGAATCTGGGCCATTTGCCTCCTTACACCACCAACATCATCATAACCTACTTCATCTAATCTGTCTTCATCCTCCTGCTTTATAGGCTCTCCCTCACAAAAGATCTCAGTGTCAGGAGAAACAACACAATATTCCCCAGGGTCTGTCTCAATAACTTTGAACTCTACGCTACGCATTCCACCTCTAACTAGGAAAAGGTCTCCTTTCCTTACTGGGTGATAGGCCTCCAAGAAATAGGCTGCCAAAAAAGTATCAGAACTTTAGACTAACACACATTTACCAAATAAACCATATTTACCTAACCTTACAACCAATAATGTAGAAAGAGATGAAGTGCCAGGAAATAAATAGCACAAAGAATATTCTCTTAAATTTCTAATCGCACAATGTGAAAAGAGACGTCCTTATAAGTTTATAACCAACAACATGAAAAAGAAGAGTGTTGAGCAGAGGAAGTGAACTTTCTTTGGTTGTGGGAGAAGACCTTCGGGTCAATCAAGTTATGGACATGGCTAGGAAAACCCTTGTGGGTAAATTCTCAAGGTGGAGGGCAGGGTCAGAATAGATCCACAAATGGATGGGAGACTCTTGACTATGACTCATAAGCTACATCTCGACCTTTCATATCCTTTTGAAGCTCATAGGACTCACCTCAAATACTGAAGGGACAGTGGTTTCCAGATAGCTCCCGGCTGTCAGTAATACCATGGTCTCCTCTAATTAACCCAATGGAGGAATGCATCGGAAGCTCACCAATATGGGTTAAAATGCTGAACTTGGCGATAGAATTCTAGTCAATCTCTGCTCTAACAAATATTAGAGACAAGCTAGGTAAAACAACTACGGTGGATGATGGATTCTTGGAAAGCTCTCAACTCTCCCTTGTCAGAGTTATATGGAGCTGGATGTCAGTAAAAGGCTCTTTGAGACTCTAGACTTAGTTTGTGAGGGAAAGCATCATATTCAGCTATGAGACTACCAGAACATTTTGTTTAGATGGAGGAAATGTCACAAATATGGGCATGTTATTCGAGATTGTGAGAAATCAATGATCAGAAAGTTTTGGAGGAAGAAAGAGGAGTGAAATCTTGGGACCGGTACTGTGAATACTCTCTCGAGAGTTCTGGAGGAAATTGGCTTCCTTGTATGTCCCTGATATGCTCAAACCAACCTGGAAAAATAATCAGGGAAGCTTGGATAGCAAAATGTCTTGACAGGATATTGGTTTCTGAAATCTTCTTGGAAGAGAAAGTTAAGATTTGTCAATTTGTAACTTAGGGAGGGGATTCAAATTACCTTCCCTAACTTATCTATTAAAGAGCATCTACTTACAAGTGCAACTGATATGGTGGAATGCCTGAGAACGGATCCATTTGGGGCATTCTGTCAGCCTCAGTGTGACCTCTGCAAACCCTCCTCCTTTGCAAACCCTCCTTTTCCGCCCTCTCCTCTGCGAGCTCTGTCCCCTGCGGCCTTATCCTCTTCGGCCCTCTCCTATTGTTCACGAGATGAAGAATTACTACTCGTGCTGCTGTCTATGCTGCAGGATCTGCTATCTATGCTACTGGAATAAACAGTTTTTAATGCAACCCTGTCAAACCCAATAGATAACAATGAGGGCCGAGCCCAAAATAGTAATGGGGCTTCTCTTCCCTCCAGAAATTGATTTGGTGAACCCGGTCAAAAGGTAATAGATTTCACAACATCGATTTGGATCCAAGAGATGAGAGCGCTTGGTGGGTAGAGCGCTATAGTTACCACTCCCATAGCATTGCAATTGTTATGTATTGGCGGGAAGCAATAGTTACCTCTCTTTTCTATTTTAGGTTGGTCATTATCATATTTTTATTTTTTTTATTCATGGAAAAAAAATTTGTAGATTTATTTTTGTTATGTATAAAAACTATATAATATTTATGTCAATCTTATACCATGCATAATATATATTTATGTAAAATTTGTTGTCATAATAAGTTAATGATTTGGGCATTTCTTTATTAGTGATAATTTTCCATCACCAAAATATCCTAGGGATACTCTTCAACACAACAATTGATGGGACAAAGACATATGGACATCAACAAGCATA
>LPNX010851828.1:253352-279863 GCA_001517045.1 Pseudotsuga menziesii
ATTTTTTGGCGTATTCAAAGTCTTCAAGGCTTTGGTTGAAAACCAGTGTGGAAGAAAACTCAAGGCACTCAGATCTGACAATGGTGGTGAGTATGTCAAGAATGAGTTTATTAACTATTGTGTAGATGCGGGTATTCAGATGCAACATTCTATCCCCTACACACCACATCAAAATGGTGTTGCAGAGAAGAAGAACAGATCACTGAAGGAGATGGCAACATGCATGATGGAGGCCAAAAATTTGCCACCAAAGTACTGGGCCGAAGCTATCAACTGTGCAGCCTATATTCAGAATAGTGTGCCTCACAAACAGTTGGATGGCATGACTCCCTTCAAATCATGGAGTGGGCACAAGCCAGATGTGACCCATTTCAGGATTTTTGGCTCAAAGGCATGGGCTAGAATCCTGACAGAGAAGAGGAAGGCTTTGCAGCCCCAAAGCCAAGAGTGTCTTTTTGTGGGATACTCTGAATATTCAAAAGGGTACAATTTGATAAAATTGAGCACAAACAAATCCTTCATTGAAAGGTGTGTTCAGTTTGAAGAAGAACCCCTTGCAGAAGTGGAGATTGGTGAAGCCTCTTCACCACCTGAACCTCAAGAAGTAAGTAAAGAGTTTGTTGAACATGCTGATTCTGATTTGTCTGATGGAGATGAGTTTATTTCAGACCCAAAAATCCCCACAAGGCCTAAATGGGCAGCCAAGACACTACATGCAGCAGGTGAGCTAGCTGAGGATCCCAATGACCCAAGGAGGACTAGATCTCAATTTGAGAGTGGTATGTGCATGAAGGATCCCGAGTTTGCTGAAAAATGCTATTTGATGGTGGAGTCTGATCCTCAAACATATGAAGAAGCAGCAGGAGATCCAAGATGGCAAGCTTCCATGAATGAGGAGTTCAACTTGCTACAGAAGAGCAACACATGGGAGCTAGTGGATCTTCCTCCAGGGAGAAAACTAGTACAGTGTAAGTGGGTCTATAAGACCAAATTTGCTGCTTATGGTTCACCACTGAAGTAAAAGGCTAGATTGGTAGCTAAAGGCTACTCACAGGTTCATGGCATCGATTACAATGAGACCTTTTCCCCAGTGGCAAAGATGGATTCAATCAGGCTAGCTCTAGCCATTGCAGCATCAAGGAAATGGGAGGTACATCATATGGATGTAAAATGTGCCTTTCTGAATGGTGATCTCACTGAGGAGATATATATGCAGCAGACCCAAGGTTTTGCTACTGACCATTCTCTTGTGTGCAGGTTGAGAAAGTCATTGTATGGGCTAAAGCAAGCCCCCAGGGCTTGGTATGCCAAGATAGATAGCTTCTTGCTATCTCTGAATTTTGTTCGGTGCAAATCTGATTCAAATGTCTATATTAAGGTAATTAATGGTTCATTAATGATCATTGTGTTATATGTTGATGACCTCCTCATTACAGGAAGCTCACAAGCTGAGTTTGCTTCCCTAAAAGGAGCTATGAACCAAGCCTTCTCCATGACAGATTTGGGGCTCTTAAGTCAGTTTCTGGGGCTTGAGATTGCTCAAACCAAAGCTGGAATCAAGGTGCACCAGTACAAATATGCATTGGATTTGCTGATCAAATTTAGAATGCAAGAGTGCAAAGCAAGCAAAACTCCTTTCCTTTCAGGAGTGAAGCTGGAGGAAGATGATTCTCCACCGATGGTAAACAACACTTTGTATAGACAGTTGATTGGATGTTTATTGTATTTGACACATACTAGACCTGATCTTTGTTATGCAGTAAGTGTTTCTTCTAGATTCATGGATCAGCCCCATGAGATCCATTGGAAAGCAGCAAAGAGGATCCTTAGCTTTGTTCAGGGAACAAGGACACATGGGATTTTCTATACTGACCTTGAGTTAATTGGTTTTACTGACAGTGATTGGGTAGGTGATAGCACTAACAGGAATTCCACTTCAGGTTATGTGTTCATGCTTGTAGAAGGGCCAATCAGCTGGTCAAGCAAGAAATAGAGTTCCATTGCACTCTCATCTATAGAAGCTGAGTACAGAGGAGTTGTCAATGCAGCAACTCAGTGTTTATGGTTGCAAGGTTTACTTGGAGAGTGTGGTTTTGAACCTGAGTACTCAACTACCATCTACTGTGATAACCAAAGTACCATTCAAATATACAAGGATCCAGTTTAGAAGCAGAGAACTAGACACATTGAGATTCACATGCACTACATCAGAGAGCTTGTGCATGATGGCACCATTCATCTACTCTTCTGTTCATCTTCAGAACAAGTAGCTGACATCTTCACAAAATCATTTTGTGAGAAGACCTTCAGCAATCTCAAATCACTGCTGGGGATTTCTGATCATGCTGTCAAAGCATGAGTGGAGACAAGATTCTACAATTTTGTTTTACAGTCCATGTTTAAGGGAGGATTTTCCCAAGTTGGTTTTGCCTCTTTCCTTGTATCATATGGACTTGCAGTATGTAAAAGGGTGACTAAGCCTTGTTGCTAGGCCCTATATTTTTGATTTATTACTCATAAATTCAAGCTTAAGGGGGGGTGTTAGAATAATAAACCCATAGTATTTACCCACTTAGACATTAATTCATTTATTTTTGTCTTATTTGCCTAGTCCATGAGTCCCACCATGTGCAAGTTGCTAATTGCCTATCCATAGAGGTCAAACTTGCCATTATTGACTCATGTAGTGCTTCAGAAAGCCTTAGGAATCAAATCTGCTTTATTCCTGGCCTCCTGGGTGCCCATCTGCTTTTTCTGCTTTATACCCTGCTTTTTCACTGTTTTAAGGCACATAGGAAAGCAAGACTAGGTGAGGTGAATCAGCTTTGTTGCCTATTCCTCCTCCACTCTTTCCTCCATGCAAAAGCATGTATGAGCTTCCATTTGACCACTCTTTAGCTTTCCTATGTGCCCTTGCTAATTCGTGGGGTCCTTGATAGATTTGGGATCAGCTTTTTACACCTATGGAGGATTTGCCTATTTTGGGTAAGCCTGCTTTATGCTAGATTTGGATGCTTCCTTATGCATTCGATTTGCTCATGTATTCTATATATTCAGAAGCCTATGTTATTACAGGGTTGGCTATGGTACACTCAGTTAATATAATTTTGTGTTACAGCTCCATATTCAGTCTCCATTGTTGATAATTTTGCATGATCAATTGTTAATTGTTNTTACACCAATGATGTCACTCCAGGTTACTCTTCCATTTAATACCATCTAGATACTTTTCAATCTGAGAGGCATACCAAACCATTCAAGATTTTTTATGTTCCATCCACCATATTCATGGGGTTTGGAGATAGTGTGCCAGTCCACTAAGTGTATTTTTTGTCTACCTTCTATGATTCCCCAAAGACAATTAAATATGCAGCATCTAAGATAGTTCAAGATTGATTTTGGAATGTGATCAAGAGAAAACCAGTGTACCACTAACCCAGAGAGGACAATCTGAGAAGAATCAATCTTCCACCAAGTGATAGAATTCTATAATCCCAATTACTGATTCTTTTTTCAAACATGCTAATGATCCAATTCCAATCATTTGTACGATATCCAATAGGTTTGAGACAATATCCCAGGTAATTGAAGCCTGTGGTTAGTGGATCCATTTTATAGGGAGGTATAGATGTAATGAGTTCCCTAGTTTCTATGTCCACATTATTATATATGAAGGAATATTTTTCGAGACTAATAGTATTTGTCATCATGAACACCATTTATTTTCATCCTTGTCATATTTCTTCCTTCTCACCATAAATCATCAAAATCAACATTAAAAATGATGTATACAAAATTTAAATTAAAAATATTTGAAGACAATAAAAATTAAAAATTAAAAAAGATTAAAGAAAAAAATAACACACAACCAAAAAACAAAAAATAACAAAAAACAAGAATGATTCCTAAGGTCGTGCATGTGCATGGTGATGGAATCTCATTCAATTCGAACACTAGGATAATTCCAACACTGGTGGGGATTTTGGGGGGCTATGAGTTGCCATTGGATTTATTGATCTGTTAAAGGGAAGCTTTTTCTTTTTTCACTAAACATGAAATAATAAATGACTACCCACTGTGCAAGCCGTGGGAAAGGTGTAGAGTAGATACAGGTCAGTGGCATGACAAGTTGGAGGGAGAGTGCTTCAGGGTTCAAGGTATGTCTATTTCTTATTAATTGGTGTTCCCTCTGCTTCTTCGATCTTGTGTGTATTTTTATCTATCTAATATGCTACCATTGAACCCTTGTTTTATATATATTTCAATGTTTCCAAATTGTGCCCCCAATTCTTAACTCATAGATTTTACACCATTTGAATCTCCATATTAAATATTCAATAAAACAAATTTTCATGATCTCCAAACCATAGACAGTATTCTTGTTAATTCACAATATAAATCTGAGTTGCATTTACACAAATCTGGGAATATTTGGAAGTGGTTCAATTCAGTTTTTTTGAAATTGGTTCGATTCAATTTTTATTAGATGTCCATTCAAGATACGGCTACAGAAGACACAAAGAAAATAGGGTCACATTTTTTCTATGTCTCTATTGAACTTAAAACCAATTGATTAGATAGCCAATGCATTGTACAACTGTGTATTTCATGTTTCAGAAACATAGATTTATATCTGAAAGTATGAAAATGCCACGGATTTGAATGTTGGTCACAAAAAATATATGAATGTCATTTTTTTTATTGAGTGATGTGTTTCTAGAGATAAGTGAATTATGAATCCAGTCCCACTTCTTGCCCCATTATCCTCAGAAGCTCCATCAAAGCTAGCCTAAGAAACGAGGTTGGTGAGAGAAAGGTAGAATACATCTCTGCTTATATTGCTTAATAAGTTGTGGTATCCATTGTGTTTTAACATTATTCAATAAATAATAGTTGAAATATGTTGAGGATTCTGGTAATTAATTATTAAGAGAGAAATTCTATGAAATAGACCCCTAGTTGACAACTTCTTGACTTGGATACATGGGACTGTAATTTGGAGATGATGGTGGTAGTTTAAGCATGTATTTTCCAACTAGTCTGATTTTGTGAGCAATATTGTCATGTTTGAGGCTGTGAGGAAATTTGGTAACATTGCACCCTTGGAAGTAAACCCCTCTATGTGAACCATTTGCACAACATTTCAATAAGTTACTCAATTACATGATACTGGCTAGATGTTAGAACTATATTAGAACTATGGATTGAAATCTTTATCGAGGAGTGTTTCCTTATCAGAGTCTGAAGAAGCATACTCATGAATCCTTTTCAAACTTTCAAGAGGATCAACTTTTCCTTCGAGCTTTATTTTGGATAACAACTCCTATTTTAGGACAGGATATTTACCTAAAGCAAGCATTTGACTGTCGAGATTCTGAACCATTTCAACAAAAGGAAACTCTTAATTGGACTCATCTTCATATTTCTCATCATTGAATTTTATTTGGATGTCAGCAAGATTCCAAGGATTGGATTTGAAGAGGGTTTTCTTCCTTTTCTTTTGAGGATTCCACTGCTGACATGGATCGTGAAGGTGCCATGTCTGGTGGCATATCCAACACTAAAATGTTGTGTTTTCATTGTCCAAAACTTGGGTCTAGGTAGAATTACCTAATTTCAAGTTTATATGATCATGAATTCCTTTTATGATGTCAATATTTACACAAATTTGAGCATAGGTGAAGAGTCCTTGCTTAATTCACTCTTCATCTATTGAAACAAAGTTTCCCAAAGAGTTTCCAATACCTTGAAACATTGAGAAGTTCCAAAAATGGATTCGAAGGTTTGGAAGGAAAACTCAAATAGGGACCGTGGTTACAACCACATAAGAGGGGTCAAAATCAGGGAACTAGGGGGTCCAAAATAGTCCATCTTTCCCCCAAAACAATTCCTCTTCGTTAAAAATTCCAAATATTTTTCTATATTGGGGAAGGCTACAATGAAATGTCATTTTGAATCTCATATTGCCAGCCCGGACTGCCCATATCTGCTTCCTAAGTGTTCTGTTTTCCTTCCCGAATGTACAATTGACTTCCTGAACAACCTTGTTGCTACCCGACCCTGCTTTTGCTACTTGAAACCTTGCTACTACTACCCGATAACCTACTATTGATACCCGAAAACCTGCTACTGCTGCTAGAGCTCCTGTAGGAGTTGCATGGGATAGACAATAGCCAAGAGGAGGCTGCCTACGATAGATCAAGGATGCCCAAGGATGCCCGTGAAGGGCTTAAGACTGCCCGTGGGTGAAATGATGCTGCTATTGAAGAATTCAAGGATTCCCGTGATGCAATTTGTTTCCCATGAATGTATGATTCTCCTCGTGAATATTCTAAGGGTTTTCATGAAGGTTAAGAGGCATAGGGTTAAACCCTAGCTGGTGAAAAGATGAAGATGGTGCTGCAAGAGATCACTATGGAACTCTAGCTTAGGCTTATACTATAATAAGAGTGGGTTCCCTGATTCATATATGATCCTCCTTTCCTTTTCTTGCTTCTTCTTGAAGAAAATCCTTCCAGCCTTAGATGTAGGTTCTTCTATGGCATTAAGAACCTAGTCATCAAGGTCATTCTCTTCCAAGGTGGCGATAATCCTAGCTTTCCATGAGTTGTAGTTGGTTGACCCCTCAAGCCTTTCTTCTGGTCTAAAGGTGTTGGTGGCAATATATGCTTAGCAAGTCTGCTATCTCAGTCTGCAGATGTCCCAAGGTCTAGGAGGATTACATTAATATGCTCCCTTACCACAATCTTTACATGAAAATCTCTGATACCATGTTGAATTTTAACATGTGCATGTCTTTATTAAAGAAATTGCATATTGTAAAATATATAGAGATTGAAAAGTAAACAAGAGTGAGACAAGTGCAGTAGTCTACCAAGCATGATGCAATTGAGCACATGATTTTTCACAAGAAACCTTTAAAGGAAAAAAAACGCAAAAGCATCAGTAACTCATCCCTTCAATAAGATGACTAATTTTGTTCATGAAACGAAGCGAATTGATCTCAGAATTCTGAGATGAATGTACAAGAAAAAAATTCAAGTACAATGAATCCCTAGCACGCTTGCTGCTGCTACCATATGCTACCATGTGGAGGGTGAGTAAAACCCTAACCACCTGTGACCATCAAATTCTTTCCCAAAAGTTGTTTGATTGTTTCCCAACTGCTTACTATTTCCTAAATTCGATGCTTCCAGAGTTCCACTGCTTCCCAAATTATTACTATTAGGGCTCCCCAAATTTTTTGCTGCTTGAATTATGTGTTGCCCAAATTTTGCTGTTAGGGTTTCCCATATTTGTTTGGGATGCTTAGGTTAAGACCCCCAGTCCTAGATTGGGTCAATTTCTCGGTAACTGACCAGGTGCCTCCATTCTCCTACAGAATGGCCCTCGGCCCTAGGCTGAGTTCCCAGTCCCATATTGGCTCAAATTCCTAGTAACTAACGAGGTGCCTCCATTCAAAGAATGGCCCTCATCCCTAGGATAAGTCCCCTAGTGCCAGACTAGGTCAATTTGCTGGTAAATGACCAAGTGCCTCCATTCTCCTAGAGAATGGATCTCGATGCTGCTTAGGAAAAAATAAACAAGATAAAATTTTCATGCATCAAGGTCACGACCCTTTGCACCTTCATTTTCTCTACCTTCTTTACCTCTAATTGTTTTCTAGTATATGATTAGTTAAATTATAAAAAAGGATCCTTTTTTTAGCTTCTTGGACTCAATTTTCCCAAGTTCCCATGGTCAATACTATTGAATTTCATCATTAGCATAAACACAATAAGATAACAATACACAAGTGCATTAGAAACATCAAATACATCACACACACTGAACACAAGAGTTTCTCATGGGGAAGCCTGTAAAGGACAAAACCCCAAAAAAATTAGTAGTTCATATCTTAAATGTGATGACATAGTCTTCAATAATTTTCAAACCCTAATTGTTTTGAACCACTGATCAAAGAAATTCACAAAACATAAATTTTACATAAAAGTACAAATTAGGGATTTCTTCCCTAATTCTTCCTGCTGCCCAAAAAATCTAGATATGCTGCCTGGATTTGTTGCTACTTGCTTGGACTACCCAGATTTGCTTCCTGGATCTGCAGCTTCCTACCTGGTGCTGCCCAGATCTAATGTTTCTTACCTGGACCCTATTTTTCTACTTCCCGTGTTCACAACTACTTTCCCAGTTCTGCCCGTAATGAAGCTGAGCCAGCCTGAGAAGTTCCTGTACCTACCCCAAGTCCTCTGTCTTCCTCCCTAAGATCCTTGTCTTCCTTCCCAGACTATTTCTTCTTTCCCGTAGCTTTCCTAGACACTGCTATAGGAAACTAGGTATTGTTTTGTATATCGATCCTATACAAAAGAGTGAACTAATTTATGCCCAATAGAGTTGCTAGTTTTGTTGTGTGAATTTTTCCTAAAAACAAAGGATGGCTGCTAATACATAAAGGGAGAGGCCATTGTTGTTATTCCCTCAGGATAATTGGTCTTGAATCAAGAACTTTAATAAAATCTAAGAGGAAAAATGAATCAATCAATAAAGTGGAATGAAGGAAACTGTGACTTGTTATTTTTCCGTAATCCTTATCCTTTTCTAGAGATTCAACAACATCTGTCTTCAAATATGCACACAAGATGAAAATAGAACTTTCTCAAACATCTTTTGGAATTATAACTTCATAAACCAAATCATAAATCGATAACATAACTAATGTACTATTTGGAAAATTAATTGCTTAAATGCTTGTTTTATAGACCAATCTGCCCATGTTTGATTTTGACCATTCTTACTACTGCTATGAAGGGTAGGACAGTCTAGATAATGGCAAAAATGGATTCAATGTTTCCCAAAATTACTATGATATTTTGATTCATCACCTGTTCTCTTGATTTCAATAACCACTCTTTCTTTGTCATTATTTAAGCGTAGTTCACCTATTTTCCCCTATCCTCTACATTTTTACCATTTGGAGGGGTTTGGAGTGCGTTGTGTGCCCTAGAGTGACAGTATACAAATTTGATATAGCATTTTGCAGTAGGAAAGGTTCCAAAAGTATAAACAATAGTCATAAAATCCTTAAAAAATCCATGTTTGATGTGTGTTAGGGATTCATGCGTATGAAATGAAAGCCCTATAGGGGGTGATTTACCTATGTGACCATCATGCCTTGTTTGGAGTATTATTTAACCTGGGTGGGGCACTCATGGCAAGTTTGGATAGGTTTGCATGGTAGATTTTGAAGTAATTGTTGTAGCAGCATTTGCATCCTTCAGTCAGGTTGAATCCTTGAATCATTACACAAGTGGAATCCAACAAAGCATTTTCTCCATATATCTATGGAATTTAACCTAATAAAGATGCACAGTATGGAAGTTTATGAGTAGGTTTGGATCTTGGGTCTCATTTTGTTCATTATATGTGACTTCAAAAATATTTGTGAATCTCCTTAATACTACTGTCAATGTCCCTCTTTGTCAAATTAGGAGCATCAACAAAGAACTCCGTGGGCGTTCTACTCCATATAGATTGAGTTGTAGAAGAAGGTATGTGATCCTAGATTAGCAATTTCCAGCTTCCAATTCCATTTCTAGCAAGATGTTTGCTTTTGTTAATCAAACATTGCCCAGATTTGGAGTTGGGGCTTCTTCATTTTTGTTTGGAAGGCCAAACCAGGCTCAACCTACCCATAATTGTTGTTGTTTTCTGCTGTTTATTACCTCGGAACTTGGTCAGTTTGAAAAATGGTTGAATTTTTATGGTAGAAACAATTCCCAAGCTCACCCAGGACCTTTTTATCATGTCAGATGTTTTTCATGCCCTTTTTAACTGCCCAGAATGCACTTAGAATTGTCCAAAAATGTTTTTTAGTTCTTGTTACAACTAAGTTTAGGTGAAATTATGCCTCTTTAACTCTGTTATGTTCCCAGAACTAACCTTACATGTTCCCAGGCCTTTGATCTAGGGTTTTTCATGAGCCTGAGATTTCCAAAATGTACCCAGATCTACTCTTTCCACCACTTCTATCCTCAAAACAATCCCAGGTATGCTTCTCTCACTCTGTGTTTGCCACAGACCTAACATTAATTCAATTTAATCACCTTTAGATTGCTGGAGTATACCTGGAATTAATGTTACCACTTGTTTGATGGCCAGTATAAACTTGGATTGAGGTTTTATCACTCTGTTTACCCACACACTTTCCCATAAAAGCTTAGATATTTAGGTTTTATAATTTTGATATTGTTTTTTATCATTTTTTCTATTTATAATTTTGATATAATTTTTCATGTAGAACTTAAATTTCCATTATGTAATTTTGTTAACTTGCATCAAGATTAAACAGCTCTATATAAACACACCCAACAGAGTAAGACATTTATTATGAAAAAGACTTTGCAAGAAGATTGTTGACATGCCTTGTTTCAAACATCGATGTCCCATTGTCTTAATCTTGTGTGTTCTCGATAGTTGGCACTAATCATTGGATGCCAACTCGTCTAAAATTTCAAGGAACCATTAATGTATGCTCAATATCGATATATGTTCCGCATCAAATTCATTTATTTTTGGAAATCACTCAGCAAGATAATTTCATGCCAGTTGTTGTAACAAGCATAATCTTTGGTTAGATTGGAGATAGATCAACAATTCATGATCCTACATCCCACAAATGAGATTGTGTTAATACCAGGGGCCCATACTCATTACATATGTACGATCTAATCAACTTTATTTATTTTCACCAACTTGCATCAAAAAACACTTCTACATGTGGTTATCCCACATTTAGTGCATGTCTAAGGGGAAGTTTTTGAAATCCACCTTCCTAGTGACTTCTTATCTCTGAACCTCGATGAGTGGAAGGTTCAAAGTGGTATATGGTGACATCATCAATGATGGAAAAATAGGATCATGGACCAATTGAAATTGGACATGTGTATGTTATCCAAAGTCAAAGTCCTATAAAAGGGTTAAAATACTTAAATTCCAAGTCATGATAAAAACCGCACCTAAAACACCCCACTATCCAACATTTTAGATCAAGTTTTCAATGATCAATTTCATTTAGTTTCAAGAAGTTAGTCCACAATCGTAACTGCATGCATCATTTTTGTAATTTGAGCAACAACAAACTGCATACTCATGTTTTAGCATGTTTTAAAGTAGCCTAGATATTTGAAATTACAAATTGAAAACCTATAACTATCATATTTGTAGTTTAACTGACAACTAGATTATGGATTCACAGGGGTGATTTAGTTATTGCAGTATTGTTTGTAACCTCGATAGGCACTGTTCTTCCACTATTATTCCACATATTTTTAGTCCCTTATAGTCTTCATGTCTTGAGAAAATTCCTCCCCGAAAGAAACATGTAGTCCCTTCCCATCTTGTTTCACCTATGCAAGATGAAGAACAAATCTCACAGAGATATATCTTGATATTTTTTAAACCAAATTAACTAAAACCAACCCATACAAACTTAGACCAACTACATGTGTCCATTTCAGGAATTCTAGTGATAGAATTGCAGAATGGGAGTCATGCCCAACAAAATCAAGCAAGCAAAACAGGAGTGACAAGTTGCCAAAAAATCACATGAAATTTGGGGTTTTTTTGTTTAATTTTGAGGGTTTATTTTACTGAGCTGAACTACCTCCTAAATACAAACATTTTTCACCAAATGGATGCCCAATAAAATTATAGAAATTTGATTGGATTCAATCTAAAATATGTTGACCAAACCAAAACAATTTTTTCCAATAATTCAACTGAATCGAATTACACTCAAATTTTCTTACTGAAATGGCTACTATAGCCAAATTCTATAACTATGGATAGGACATCAGCTGATTGAATCCATTGGTAAACCATAAAACATAGCTTATGACCATGTTAGAATTAATGATAAATCTCTAACTTTGAATTTCTCTCTATTCTACATGCTGTCAATTCAAACATTGGGTTGAGCTAAATGCACAGTAAGACACTATCTAATTCACAAATGTTGGTTCACTGAGGCATGCTTATTCTTTTAATGACTATATTTTATGTCTGATTGATTCAAATTCCTCTTAAACTGAAATAAGTGTCACTCAAAGTTAAGCGTGCAATTAATGAAAACAAATTATGAACCTGTACTAATATACAGTAAGAACCTAGCCATAGCACATCTTTGTGATCCACATTGCTGAGGAGTGATGGGGGAAAACAACAATGCATTGGTTTGTATTCTTTGTTATGGAAGAAGAATAAAAATAATAATTCTATATACATTGTATACATGCCAATAACAATTCATATACCAATAAATCCATTTAACAAATTGAAAAGGCCAAAAAAATACTGAAAAGAGAGAATATGGGTGCTCATTCAGCTTCTAGCCAAAGCATTAGGAGGAAAATTATATATATTCCTTGGAATACACAGAATGCTAACATAATATACTAAAAGCATTAAAGATGCAATTAACACAAAGAATACAAAAATATCACATAGAGAATATTTGAACTAGAGAAAATCATTGCCAGATAGGAAAACTCCATAATACATTAAACCTTTAATACTTGCTTGTAAATAGCCTCATCTCCAAACCCATCAGATGTCATATTCATCTATGCCCTCCCTAGCTAGGTGTGCTCTAGGCATTATATAGGAGAATGCATGCATTTGATATTACATGGATTTGTTACAAAGTCACCTACAAGATGCAATCTAAATGTATTTCTAAGATCCATTACATGCTTGATTTCAGTTACACAAAAGACAACTGTTCATTTGTGAATAACATGCAAATATGGAAAGCCAACATGTTTAGTAACTGAAAAAAACTACGTTTCTTGTTGACATGTATGATGCTGTGTGATGATTTGGAAAGCATTTATTGTTAACACATGCTATTGTTGTGCGTTGATGTGTGCATTCAGGAGCAGACATGTATGCCATGGTGTCTATTGGAAGATTCCTTTGTGACTATTGGCATGGATAAATGTCAACTTGTTCTGTGTGTTTTGAATTTTCCACTGTATTTTTTATTTTCCTACCATGGATAGTCCATGTGTGCAAGAGACATCCCATACAGAATGCAAAAGAGAAGTGTTCCCTAGATGGACATTGGGGTATTATCCTCCCACCTATATAGAGGCTCTTGTATGTGGGAACTATTTAGATGCAAGGATCCATACCACGCAAGAGAGAAAAGTGGAGTACTTTCTCACTCGTGGATGCTTCTAGAGTCGATTCCTTTAAATGATGTTATCTAGGTATGGGGACTTGGGGAAGTGCATTCTCACTCCTCCAATCTCCTCCCATATGCTTAGTTGCTCACATCCCTTAATATGGATAGACATAAGGGTCTTATCCTCCCACTTAGATAGATTCACTTATATGCAGCTCCCATCTGGATGCAAAGATGTAGAGGATGCAAGAGAGCACAAGAACTAGAGTGCTTGTTCTCTCTTGGATGCTTCCACCCTAATGGAGTCTCCCTAAGTTGGTTCCTTTAGATTATGTCATCTTAGTATGGGGGACTCAGGAATGTGCATACTCACTTCCGCAATCTCCTACAGGATGCTTACCTACCCACATGCCTTAGTAAAAGGCCTTAAAACCTTAACAAAAATGATTCAATCATGGAGGTGCGGGAGGTTCAAAGGTGACATGGTGAACTCATTCACTTTCTAGGATCACTCATGAATGAAAGAAAATCACACATGTGGCTAACGTCAGCAAATCCAACTAGTTTGGTAGAGAAACGTTTCAATACATTCTTGGAGAAATGTAAGTCTGACTCCTGAGTACCATTTTGAAAACCAGAGATATGTTGGTCAAATATAAATATAGCTTAAGGAAAAGTTTGATGCATGTATATAACTGTATGGATGGCTTAAATAAACAACACAAACCAATAGACATGTCTAAATATTTTTCCTGAAAAACAATGGCATGAGAGATATAAGAGTGTACGTACTTGATGACAGATTCAAATAACAATAAATTTCATTAATGTTATAACAGATTTCTCCTCTTAAAGTTAGGGTATGCTTTCTGATATTGTTGACAACTAGTTATTACTTCTTTGGAAATAGTTGTAAGTTGTAATATCACAAGTGTTATGATGCAATCAGTTTGATATTTGAAGAAGATATTAATAATGAGGTTTTCTTTTTTCAATGGCCATGTTCTTTCCCTAACAACTAAATTCTTCCAAATACTACGTGTTTATCATTTTAAACATTGGATTTATTACAAGAAAGGTCATCAAAAGCAACTTGCATGAAAAAAATTGAGGAATTAAGAAGATCCACATCTGTTTGTGGAAGTTTTAGGTGCAGTACTTCCTAAGGTGCTTAGCAAAGTTCCATAAGAACATAGGGAGAAAAAACACACAAAATGACAATAATGTATTACAGAGCATGCACATGATAGAGAACTAACACAATTCATTGCACAGTTAAAGGAATATCAATAAATCAGCAACAAAATAGATAGTTGCGTTGACGCAAAAATTGAAAAAAGAAAAAAGAGGAAGACTAAGAAATTTATATTTACTTGATTAAGTGTGAGAAGTATTGTTGCAGACAAGGAAATTACAAAACATTGCATAATCCATACAACAGAGATAAGAGATAGAAAATCTTGCTCAAATTTGTGCACTTGCTATTGTTGTTGCAAACTGTGTTACAAGACAAATAATCATGACTGTGAAGTTGTAAAGTGTTGCCACCTTTCACACACCTGGGTTACATGGAAGAAATCTTCAAGCCACTTGGTGTGTCCTTAGGGGCAAGTTTCAAGTCAAGGCTATCACCTTGTTCTTAACTCCTCCATTTAGGCTCAACTACTAATGAAGCCAAGGGTGGTATACCCTATTGAATTACCAAGGCTAATTACTTAGTGTGATGGTGTTATAATGATTAAGTTGTTTAGGACTTTTGAAATTAACCAGTGAAAGAAAAAGATAACAAGATGTAATATTTAAAGCATATAAGCATAGTAATGACACTCAATATAGATATATAATTGAAGGAAATGATCAAATAAATCACCAGTGCCTTAAATGGAGTCAACAGAGAAAATAATGTGCTTGCATGTGCTTGAATGAATGTTTTTCAAATGTCTCTTGGTATATTTTAAATTAGTGTGGAATGTGAATGAATTAAATTAGGTGAAAGGAGACTCCAGATATACTTGAGGGGTACTTGGAGTATGTCCAAAAGAGAACTTTCACAGCTACCCACAAGGTGTTTGTGGGATGGAATGGAATCTCGAAGACTATTTTTCATAACGCACCCATCAGGGTGTGACAGAGATTGCCACCTAGAGGTCACTTTCCAGTTGTTCCCACTCTTTTGGGTATTTTTCCACCGCTTACAATTCATTCGAGGCGTTGGATTTTCGCCTGATGGTTTGTCAATTTGGGAGGCAAGGACTAGATAATCTAGTCACTCAAGTGATTTTGATGCAGATTGACTGATCGAATGAACTGCAGCCAAGTACAAAGCATACACACTAGAGTCTTCATTATTTTTAGTAAATTTTAGAAGAGGTGTTCTTATTAAAAAGAAAACCCTCTAGGAACCTCTTTTGGTCCAAGTGGACCTCAATAGGGGAATCAAAGAGGGGTTGATTTTATATGACTATCAAAAAATAAATGAAAAATGGAATCAAAGATACACAACATTGTTCTTCTAATTAGTCCTACCACGCATCTCTTTCCTCTTGCGGGTCAATTGGGAAGTCATGGGGTAAGTAGTATGATTACTTTTGAATTGAAAATATGGAATAATGAAAAATATTACCAAAGTATACAATCATGCATGTCAATACTAAAATAGAACGATAAAAGGGGAAAATGCAAAAAAAATGAAATGGACGCGGATCCCCCTTGGGGGAATGGGGAGTGGGCTCGAAAGAGCCTACTCAAAAAAGATTTCCTTTTATTATTATTGGTTACAATATTAGCAAACTGAAATATAAGAAACCTATTGGTCCTTATATGGGATGAAACCAAGATCTTACAACTTTCCAAAATTTTAAAATTTTAGTGAAAGGGGAGATCCCTAGGGAGGTTTGAACGCTCCTGAGGCCACTTTCGAACAACAACTTATTTTCTGTTACACCTGATAAAAAAATCAAGCATGTTAGAATAAAATATTCCCAAAATCACTTTAAGAGTACCTTTGGTTCAGCCTACCTTAACTCAAAAAAAATACTAAGTTAAAACTAGCTAAACAAGTGAAAAAGGAACCAAGGAAAGCAAGATTTCCTTGGGATCTTGGCTTGATTTTTGTGTAGCCAATGAAATATGAACTGATTTTTGGATTTAATATTTTTTAAAATAGCAAAGGAAATCTAGAACATGCAACCTACTGATTTTCTTTAACTTTCCATTCAAAACGGACGATTTCCTTATGCTAGATCTAAAATGCTTAATGATACTTTTAAAAAATGAGATGTAGACTATGAGCTTTGAAATAGCAGATCTATGTAAATTATACTTTAATATAACATATCCAAATGATAAAAAATATTTCGAACACAGTAACCAAATAAGAAAATTGATTTTTCGAAGGAGAACGAGAGAGAAAGAGTGTTGGAAGCTTGGGAATGTTGGGCTTTGGAGTCTGCTTTGGTGGAACACCGAGGGACTATGTCATTTAGAATATCTTGAAGATGAGGAAGATGCAAACCAGGTCAACCTATTCTACAAGAGAGATCACCTACAACCAAGAAATCCTTGCACAAATAGATGGTTAAAACATAGGTGTTGCTGGAAGAGATAATTGGAAAGCATGCAATTAAACTTAAAATACATGCAACTCCAATAGATCTAAAACAAGAAAATAGTAAGAGCATAAATAAAACTAGAATAAACTCTTACCATAATAGGAGGGAGATCTCTCCTTCAAGGCCAACAATTAACTAGCGAAAGCAATGATAAATAACACAGATTATACCTCATAAGCATTTGACAATCACTATCCACACATGAAGAGAATTACACCATAGATCTTGCCTCCAAAGCTTATTTATTCCAGAATAATAAACAATAACACAGTACAAGAGCAAAAACACCTCAATCCTAGTTCTAACTCTTGGAAGAGGTGATATGAGCTTTATTTATACAAAAAATAGGAGATCCAACCCAGGGGGTGTGCAAATCCCAAGAAGATAGACAACTACAGTTGAAGGAGAGTCCATAAATGCTTGATCTGAAGCTGAACTGAGCTTCCACTGAGTATACCTATCAATCAGGGCCCTGATTGAGCTGACACATCAACCTGCAGACTGACACATCAACCACAGAGCTTCCAAAAGGGCCCACACATGTGGAGGAGAGAGAGAGGGTGAAATTCCCCATAAAGGAGGTTGAAATTCAACTCTGGATCTATCTAGATCACCTCCTTCTGTAAAGGATTTGTCAGATCCAGTCAATCTGGTGCCGATGAGACTAATTTCAATCAAATCGGTTGAGAATCCATTGATCTAGTATTTTGGATTTTCTCCATTATTCATCAATTTATTAATTAAAATAATCAATAATTGATTTTTGGGGGCTTTCTGAATTAAGTGATGGAAAATCACTCAAAACTAGGAAATAGTGGGTCTATAGGTTTACTGGGTGCTCTTAGATTGAAAATGAGCACCTGCATGAATGGATCTAACTTCAGAGCCCACTTTTATTACAAAACCAATTTTCCCAATTAAACTATTAAAAAATAGCCTATGTTTTGGAAAAATTAAATTTTAATAAAAAACACTGAAGAAATTTAAAAATTTAAAAATTTAAAAAACCTAATGACACTTAGACATGTTCATATGACTCAACCATAATGCCTAGCATGTTTATACATTGACATATAGACTCTAATAACCTCAATAGGCCTAAATGTCAAGCCGACCACCTCAACTTTGGAGGTATTGAGTGAAAAACTCATAAATTATCAGTCGTTTATTCAACAACCAATAATAACCAAGGGAAAAAACACCCTGGGCTAATCAGATTGACAAATAAACTCTAAGATACCGATTCTTTTACAAACACTATCATGGTAGAACATTTATTATAACTCCCCCAAGGGGGTATGAACATGTGATATAGTACAACAAAGTTCCCCAGAAATAAGACTGAAGGTCTTCTAAAGTACAAGCAAGTTATCCTTGTCCAGTTCACTAGGCTCACTTCATAAAAAACCACTAAGTACAACTTAGGTGGTAACATTCTAGCTCCAGCTGTGGGACATGTGCTCGATATGGTCTTTAAGGCAAGGAAAGGATACGAGAACACCACAATCTTTGGTTTATATACCTTGTAAAAACATCTCAAATTGACAAGAAAACCTCAGTAGCACAAGCTTTATATAAAAACCAAATGAACCATTAAGCTGATTCATTTAAACAAAATAAATGTAATTAACTAATAATTTTTTTTTTATTATGGCTAAGTACAAAACATAAATGCAGAAAGTAAATGCTCTCGTTTAGGAGCTTATTTTCCTACTCTAAGCATGATATAAAAAGGTTAGGTGTAATAAAAAATCCAATGTAACCACCTAAGCATTTTATTAACATAAAAAAAGTTTTCATTGTCTTTGGTTACCAGTGTTGGAGCAGGGTCCCGCAGCTACAGAAGAAGCTGCTAGTTTGGCGGAGAGATAAAGTTTTGGTGGAAAGAAGACAAGGCAGAGCTACGACGCCGTAGCACGTTTCCAGCTGGAGAGCAGAGCCGGAAACCATGACTTTTTAGATAGAAAAGTCAAGAAGGCAATGGTACCCGAGCGGCCGAGAGAAGAAAGCTCAACCACTGCATTGAAGGCAGCGGTGGAAGACAGGAGGGCTCAACGACCCTCATAAAGAAGAAGGAGCAATGAGTCTCAAGCATTGAAGGCGAAGGACAGAGAGTGAAGCGGTGCATAGTACCCATGGTCAGTGTCGGGAAGCATGGAAGACCGCAGTGAGCTGTGGTGTGACGGGAAGCGGCTACCTCAAGGACAGAGAGGACCGACTGTCACTAATTAGGGTATGGGTTTACTGTTGGGACAGGCCCACAGTGTTGTAATGGCGAGACCTTCGGGCCACCTATAAAAGCTTGTATTTTGTATTGTAAAGGGTTAGCTAGTGGTCAGTTAGTTGGTTAGTTGATTATTTTTGTAGACTCAGGAGTCGGTCAGACAGACTGTATTGTAACGATCCAGACACCTAGCTTGTCTGTGAGTCATTTGAGTCTGTATGTAAATGTCCACAGAGATTGATAGAGAGGGAAGGATATATTGAAAGAAAGGCAATATAGAGATAGACATAGGCCAGAGGTCTAGAAGAGATCTTTCGCTGCATATGCGGTGCGACAGACTGTGCTAACTTCCCTCAAGATATATAATAGAAGCACAGTTTGGTGGATGTAGCTCCCATCCTGGGGGTGAACCATGTTAAATCTGCGTGTTATGTGTTGCATGAATGTGATTGTACTTGCTTATTGTTACTGGTTATTATGCATATGATGTTAGTTGCAGTGAGTTAATGTATGTATTGTTCAGCCCATGGTAATGCAGGAAGATAGAGATAAGTTGAATTGTTTTAGTAAGCTTCCTAAAGACTTCTTTACGTTTGTTTCTAACGACCATTTAATCACAATATAACTTCCGGGAAGTAGAGTTTCGCGCGTCGACACAGTCAACGCTAAGAGTGCAAATTTGTAGTGGTAGGGTATCGCAGAGAGGCGATATCGCACCGGCAGAGGAGCTGCGGTGCGCGATACTGCGAGCTGAGGGCTTAGCGTTGAGGGAAGGTCGGGTGTCCCGTGGTGCGCAGAGATGCGATAAGGTTGGAGATATTGTGAGTAAGTGGAAGTTGTGCGACGATGGAAGGAACCGTGCGACTTGTGTGTGGATAAGAATCGCGCGGCCAAAAGAGCTGCGAGTAGAAGGGGATGTGCGATGCGCGGATATAGCTGACCTTGAGATTCTCAGGAACAAGAAAAGAGAAGTAGGATGCTTAGAACCTGGTCCAAGACACTTGAGTCTTGGCCAACCCATTAGATTCACTTCAGGTGAGACTTCAGATCGCCTTGCGGTCTGTCGCCGAAAGGGCCAGTGAGTTGGGGGTTTTGTTGGTTGATTATAGTAAACCCAGGTCTGCCCATGCAATCAACAACCAGCCAAAGTAAGGATACCTTATTCAGAAATGCAAACCTATGTGGTGATTTAGAATGGGCGGGATGGATGGGAGATGATAGGCATGAAAAATGTCATAAAAATTCTTCCCCAACTTGTATGTGCTCATGCAGGATGCTTCTATCCATGACTGTATAGGACTGATATACTAATCACCAAGGCTTATCAAATGATAACTCGTTGCAAAAGCCCCAAATAAATCCAAATCACAAGGAACCTCTATATGTGAAAAAGATGGTTGAGACTGATATTCCACTGACTGCATCACATCTAACATATCACAACACTGCTTCTCAATGTCTTCATTATTGATACCCTTGTGTGTCTCTGCATGTTATGACTCTAAATGATCACATTAAAATTCTGAATGCTCCTCTTCCATACTAAGGTTTTCCCAGGAATCCAGATCCATGCTCCCCTCTATGGGCGTATCGTAGATTGGACTTCCATAAATGTTTGAATAGACACTCCCCTTGTTGGACATATCATGGATGGGATTCTCCATAATATTTTCACAAGTTGGATTATCTATGAAATTCCAATAGTCATCATTCCCATCCATGTCATATGTGGGGGACTCTTCATCCATGGCATCATGCTCCTGCCTATCCATGTCTTCCTTGTATTCATAACAATCTTCTTCATAAAAAATGTTACAAGCAAATAAACTTTCCAAACCTTTATCAACATGAGGAGAACAAGGTCTAGTGTCACCACACACCATACCGATCTTATCATAAGTTTCTTCATAGGCTTATGTTATGATATCATGAAGAGGATCTTTAATATTATCTTCAATCAAGGAAAAGTTTTGGACATATTCAATGGGATCACTTGGGATGTGTCTCTCAATGGATTTCTCTAGAGGGCTTTCTGGAAAAATATAAGCATTGCAACACACTTGAGAATACCTCAAATATTCAATTCTTTTAGCTATGGTGACATGAGGAGAGTCTTAAACAATGTATTCCATCATGGGCTCCTCCTGAAGCTCTTCAATAGGATCATCCTGGATTTTCCCTTCCTCGAAATCTTCCTTTGTATTGGGAGGTACCTCATATTCTTTAATAAGTTGCTTAATTACTTCCTTTCATGAATAACCATGAGGAAACTCTTTGATGGGAGTATCATGGATCTCCTCTTCACTTAAATGTTCAAGAAGTGATTCCAATTCTTCAATAATTTTTATCATGGCAAAAGGTCCATCATATGTTTCCATGTGATTGTTATACCAAAATCCTGTCACCATCATGTGATAAGACATTTGACATACCTACTTGCCCTGAATCCCAGCTTCTGGAGTGGAAACTAAATGATTTTTTATCAATCTGCCATACAAATTCCCAGCACCATGCCCACCCCTTTATCTAGGAGCAGTACCCCTGCTCACACTTCCTTTCATCGGTTTTCCACAAGCAGTGCCACCAACCATTTCCCTTGGTCCATAGGCGGTTATTACCAAAACTGCTTTGTCATAGAAGGAGAAACACAGTACCCTGGGTAAAAAGGGAAAAAGAGAAGTTTCTTGAGGCTTCTAGATGATAAGCCTCATGTACTGCCTTATCCCTACTGTTGTGGATTGGTTGAGCTCGAGATCCCTCATCCTAGGATCTTAGAGGCCACCTCACCCACTAATTTCTCAACCATCTCTATCCATTAAAGCCCTATAAATATGAGCTCATAGCCATGGTCGAGGGGAGAACATTTGAAGGTATTTTTATGCTGTTGGATTGATTCTTGGCCCAAGATCATTTTGAGAGACTCACATAGAGAGCTAGAGTTGGAGCTTTTGCGGATGAAGAGTTGGTTTCATGGAGATGCATGTCAACACTAAGGCTTGGTTGTAAACTTCTTCATATTTCTAATGCAAGTTGATTTTTGTCCCACATATGATTTTTTTGTTGTGATTTCACATATATATGTTGCTAGATTCCTTAGTCACTAGCATAGATTAGTAGATCATATTGTGGTTGCTTTGATTCGTTTCGCGTTGAGCTTTTTTGTAGGTACACAGGTGAACTATCAAAGCCTTGTATTCCAGATATCTACAACGTCTAGGGAGAGTCTTCAACCTTTGTCCTCTATTTGTTTTGGTTCTGAACCATTCAAACCAGTGGAACACATTACTGTCCATAAGAGGTGAAATATTCCGACTAATAAATCTGGCGACTCCACTGGGGAATAGAGTATTCAGTTGTTTTGATCTTCCTCAGTCTGCAACTCTTGTTCGAATCTAGGCTCCGTTTTCTTTAACTCTCTTCATTCAGATATACTTTCTAACTTGCATTATTTGGGTTTGAAATTTCCAGATCTGTTTAGATCTGAGTCATTTCGGTCTTTTATGCTTTGTTTCCATACTCAATTTAACAGTATTTTCCCTGATCTAGTCTTTTTCTGACTTGATCTATCATTCTCTTTGTGTTTTGGGTTTTTACAAGGAACTGCACATGTTCTGTTGGCAAGGAACAGTGCCACTGCCTAAGTCTAGATAGCAATACGCGGTGCCACCGCCTAAATCCATTGAACAAGGAGCGGTTCTACCTCAAAACCACCTGTCAGCAACTTCATCTGCATGGTACTAGGTGGGCCTTTTTCCAGAATTTGAATTTTTATTTTTGTGTGTTTTTGGCCTACTTTTTGATGAAAATGAAGTGTGGTTTTGTGTATTCTCTAGTCGCTTTGATTGTTGTACTCCCTCTACATTAAAAGAGATTTTGTGTTTAATGGTGATCATTGACATTAATGGTGATCTCCCTCACACTTGTTAATGGTTCACATCATTGGCCAGTAATCAAGTGGTTTCTACCATGTTCGACTTTAGATAATTGTAATCACATGGATAGAATCGTACTTTGTGGAAGACGAGATGAAGACCCTGGGCATTTGTTTAAAGTGCTCACTACTTTTTCCCAGGTTGAGATGGATTTTTGTATATCTAGCATGGATCCACATTTGTATGGTCATGGCTATGCTCAAATTTGCATCTGTATGACATAGATCTATGTTCTATGTCTGGTAGCTATGTCCAAGTTTGAGTCCTCTATCACATGCATCTACGCTATATTATAGTAGTCATGCTTGTTTATTCCACTCATGCATCTGCCTTGTAATTGTCTACAGCTATGAGTTTGGTTACTTATGTCTATGAGTCAACATATTGATGTACTACAGATGCCTACTTGACTGCATACTCTGATCAAGCTGACATTTTCATCTCCTAGTGACGACTTGTTCTCAAAGCTCTTGTTTATCGTATCACTCTAAGACTCATGCTTTGGGGGGAATTCTGTTATACCAAAATCCTGTCACCATCATGTGATAAGAGATTTGACATACCTAATTGCCTTTAATCCCAGCTTCTAGAGTGGAAACTAAATGGTTTTTTATCAATCTATCATACAAATTCCTAGCATCATGCCTGCCCCTTTATCCAGGAGCAGTACCCCTACTCACATCGCCTTTCATCGGTTGTCCACAAGCGGTGCCACCGCCCATTGCCCTTGGTCCATAAGCAATTATTACCAGAACCACTCTGTCATAGAAGGAGAAGTGTTGTACCCTAGGTAAAAAGGGAAAAAGAGAAGTTTCTTGAGGCTTCTAGATGATAAGCCTCATGTACTGCCTTATCCCTATTGTTGTGGGCTGATTGATCTCGAGATCCCTCATCCTAGGATATTAGAGGCCACCTCACCCACTAATTTGTCAACCATCTCTATCCATTAAAGCCCTATAAATATGATCTCATAGCCATGGTTGAGGGGAGAACATTTGAAGGTATTGTTATGCTACTGGATTGATTCTTGGCCCAAGATCATTTGCAGAGAGCATAGAGAGCTAGAGTCAAAGCTTTTGGGGATGAAGAGTTGGTTTCATGGAGATGCATGTCAACACTAAGGCTTGGTTATAAACGTCTTCATATTTCTAATGCAAGTTGATTTCTATCCCACATATGATGTTGTTGTTGTGATTTCGCATATATATGTTGCTAGATTCCTTAGTCACTAGCATAGATTTGTAGATCATACTCTGGTTGCTTTGATTCGTTTCGTGTTGAGCTTTTTTGCAGGTACACAGGTGAACTATCAAAGCCTTGTATTCCATATATCTACAGTGTCTAGGGAGAGTCTTCAAACTTTGTCCTTGTAGCTAGGGTTTTCACCCTAGCTTGTGCTGATGAGCACCTACTAAGGAATCTGGAATCCTTAGTAGCAGTTCAATGATGTATATGAATTAAAGAAAGATTAACTGAAATAAAGATTAATCTAACTACGTTCTTGAAGTTAAAGCGGTAAAAAAGTAAATAACATGAAGCAAAACAGTAAAGAAATGAATAATATTTTTGATTGATATTACCTCCAATGAGGAGGTTGATGGAGTCCGTTGCGCTGGTCCGATGTCGGTGGCTTCGAGCTCCAAGCTGCTTCTTTTCCTTCTCCGGTGGTGGAAATGGGCCAAAAAGAGTTCTCAATGGTGAAAGTAGCTTGATGGTAAGCTAGGGTTTCGAGAATAATTTCGGCAGAGGCAGGATGCTTATGACAATGGATGATGAAATGAGGGGTCTCCACCACTTATTTATAGTTTTTTAGTGGTGGAGTGCTGGCCCATGGTTTTGGAAACCATATGGTTTAGGGCAGCTTGTTTAGGGTTTCTTCCTCCTTTTCCTCATTATTTTATATTTTTTCTTCCCTTTTGGGGATTTTTGCTATTTTTAGAGGAATTTTGGATATTTTTGGAGGAAAAAGGGTTTTTTTGGCCTTTTGGAGGCATTTTAGGCCTTTTGGAGGCTTTTTAGATGGTTTTATGGCCTTTTGGAGGCATCTTAGGCCTTTTGGAGTCTTTTTTGTGGGATTTTCAGGGAAATATGGTAGGCGAATGGACAAATGAGCCATATAGTGGGGTAGATGAGGTAGTTAACGATTT
The DNA here is from genome assembly GCA_001517045.1 of Pseudotsuga menziesii. Lineage (NCBI taxonomy): Eukaryota > Viridiplantae > Streptophyta > Pinopsida > Pinales > Pinaceae > Pseudotsuga > Pseudotsuga menziesii. The sequence continues at coordinate 278,450 of LPNX010851828.1, forward strand.
TTGGGTGTTAACAGATTGCCCCCTGATGTGCGAGGGCAGGATCTGATCGTATGGCCGATGGACATCATAAGTCATTTATGGTTTGCTTGGGGTGTGGAGAAGAGAAGAAAGCAACTGAAGTCCGGGACACCGATCTCGAACCACCTACAAGGACTGGAAAGTACATAACCTCAATAATGGATGAGGGATCATCTGATAATATGGACGAGGCGGGCATTCCCATGCTCGTATCAAGATAGAACATAGAAATATAAATGGTCCTCAAATACTGGATGAGGAAAAAATCTCAATATATGGACGAGGCGAGCATTCCCATGCTCGTATCAAGATACATAAAAAATCACTTGTGAGGCCCAAAATGAAAGACCTGGAGTAGATAATCACTATGCATATCATGAGAGTCCAGAGGGGACACAAATCTGGAACATACTGCTGAGCTGACCATGTCTGAGCTGAAAAAACTGATATACTGGAATGGCAGCAGTGCTACTGAGTGTGGTTCTAAAGGAACTGATGCGCTGCTGGATCAGAGTGAGAAGGGTCACACTCGTAATGGTACACTGATCTAGAACTGAATGGCTTCTGAATACAATCGCCAACGCAGCTCGGACATCCACGGGAACATATAACTGGGCGTTCCAAAGTGACTCACCAATGTGCTAGAGTCGGGGGGAAATCCGGGGTCTTCGACACAGAATGGAAAGGATATATATCCTGCGTGATTCTCAACGATGCGAATAAGGTACTGAAGTCGAGCATGTGAGAAACAACCATTCGGAGAGGCAATGATGATTCCTTTCAAAATGGTCCGTAGGTACTCACCACAAATGGTGATGGGTCCAAGACGCAGGGACCTCTGGGTCTATCCTCTGGAATAGAGGGGCTGTCGTCGACAGAGGGAGACCTGCAACTATCAAGGCAATGATGTTTCCTTGATAGGAGCGCGAGGTGCAAAACCGAAATGTGATAGTACTGGTGGCAGGGGTGATAAACTGGGGGAATAACTGGGCAAGTAGAGTAGGTGGACTCAAACTTCCTTTGTTCAGAGTATGATGGTAGGGATGATCGGGTAGCATATGACACTGACTGGTGGTAAAGGGATCATATCGGTATAGCATCTGAGGGTGAATGGGCTGAGGGAGACTCAAGCTGTGGTAAAATGGTAGGAGACTATAGAATACTCTGAACAAAGGCGACCTGATTGGGGGAGCTGCTGAGATGATCGATCATAGCGCCAAGAGGCGCGGGGGGACTGCTTTGAAGAAGTGTGGATATAAAATGGCACTATCCGGTGGATTTTACGAGCCCAGGATAGTTCATGCTCGTGGTTGCTTTCAATTTTAAGGAGTCTGAAAGCAAATAAGAAGACTCTGAAAGAATGAAATGGCACTGTCATGTGGATTTTGCGAGCCCA
>LPNX010851837.1:35285-45315 GCA_001517045.1 Pseudotsuga menziesii
TAGGAAAATGAAATTTTATATATGAATATGAAATTGAATAGATTAAAAATAAACTATACCAATACTGTTGGAAATGACATTTAATTCTCCAATTATAGGTTGATTTGCAACTTCTTCTCCTCTCAAGATTGCTCTTTTTTTCTCTTTCTTTCTATATCTTCCTCTCTTATTTCTTCGGTGTTGCTTTGATTCCTACAAGATATTTTACTTCGATGTTTTTGGTTCCCATTGTGATCAAGATCAACAATCAAAATTCATACCTACAACAATATCTAAAGACAATACGCAATTGTTTCAAATATGATAGTCAATTGTGAAAGATAAAATTAGTAACATGTTCATGTATTATTTTATATGTTTATATATAATTTTGTTTAGTAATTCGGGTGGGAATTGAGTTTAGGAGGGTGGTTGGAATCACATTAATTCTGTTAATGCCTAAGTCCATTCCCAGATATTTTTGTATGATTTTTTTACAAAAAACCGTCCCTCGATCGAGGGTTTAACAAACCCTCGTTTGAGGTATTTAAATACCTCGATCGAGGGCCTAAAAGCAGAGATTTATCCCTCTTATTAGAAAATAATTGTTTCTCTGTGTCTTCTAGGGGTGTAAACCATGCCATTCATTGCAAACAACTAAGCGAAGTTCATACCAATAGATTTGTCACTAAATCCTCTATCCATTGAGATATCATGCATGTGTTTTGGAAATGATATTTTTTTTAATTATATCTAAAACTTATACTTAGAAAACCAAACAACAACTTCGAAGAAACTCAAAGAAAAATCTGCAAGGTAAAATATACACATCCAAAAATTTCTTAAAAATGCACCGCCCACACATTGACTTGTCCTCTTCAAAAGGGTATATTTGGTTTTTCAATTTTTCAAAACAGTGAAAAAAAGCTTGGATGGACACACATGTGTAGAAAATCATGTTGAAATCAGATGTGGTCACTTTTTAAAAATAATAAATAATTGTATATTGAGAAATAATTTAACAAAAAAATATGCATACCGCCATGCATTTTGGACACATAGTTCATTAAATGAAAATTTTCACACATTAAATGACATCAGAATATTTAAAAAAAATATCATTGAGAAGCCAACATAATATTCTATAATTTGTTTTTTTTCTGCAAGTCAAAATTCACATTGTATATATGCATTTCGAGGGCTTCTATCTATCACATGAGTAATAAATCAGGTTTTCGTCGCCAAATTTGGAAAAAAAGTGTTACCCACCTTCATGGAATCACCCTCTAGTAAGTGAGCATGGGCTCTCATGCCCAGAACATTGAAGTGTTTGAGGACTCCACAATCCCTCGAATACATTATCGTGTTTGGATCATTTGTCGCTTGGTAATCATCCAACTCATGTTCATGCTCCTTACAAATGACCATTATGTGTTTCAAATACCTATGTGACATCCACAAAACATGAATTAAAGACATTTCATGGAGGAAAAAATTCAAATTCATGCTTTAAAATATCATTTTGGAATTTTTATGGTTGTTGATGCTCTTTCATTTAGCAAACAGACAGACTACGCATTTCCCCTCTGAGGATAGAGAGGTGCTGATGCTTTATCCCCTTTTGGGGAGTGCTTGACGCACATCCCAAAAGGGAAAAGAGTATCTCCTAGGGAACGCTCTTCCCCTTTACAAAACTAACCCAAAAACCTAAAAANCTAATGCTTTATCCCCTTTTGGGGAGTGCTTGACGCACATCCCAAAAGGGAAAAGAGTATCTCCTAGGGAACGCTCTTCCCCTTTACAAAACTAACCCAAAAACCTAAAAAATCATGATGAAAAGAAAAAAAAGTATCAATAAAAATGAAGGGAAGGATGACAACTCTTACTTGGACTATACAGTTTGTCAAATGCATGTTTATAACCCTTAGAATCCTCATCATGGTTTGTCGATGATATGCCATGTATTTGCAGATGAATAGAATATTGGTTGAATAAAAGTTGATTATAAATATATAATTTCATACCAAGAAGGAATCCTATTTCATATACCAAAATTCTATGCCGATGGCCTTAGGTTAAGTAATGGATATCTTCACATAGTACAAGCACCGTGGAAAATCATTGTAAATAAATGATGACCACCAATCAATCTCATACGATATCAATGTAAATTGGTTAAGAAATAGATAAGTTTAATTCATGAGGACTTACATACCCATTTTATGACTAAATAATTCAAACAACAACTTCCTAATATGACACTGGTATAGCTTGACCAAATAAAAAAACCTTCGATTTTTTATGGAGATAGTTTGACTAAATCAAACATATATGTTATTACAACATACATGTTTTGTGTGTCGTAATATCATTTGAATCATTTATAAAAGGTAGCAATTAAAGTGTGCTGCAATTTTTTTCATGTAAACAACTTCATAAGTGCAATTGGTAAAAACAACCTCTTGATTTTGTGAACATAGTTTCAACAAATAAAATATATCATGATTTTATGCCTCCTGCCTCCACCTCCTTCCTCCACCTCCTCCCTCCTCCTTCTTACTCCTCCTCCTCCCTCCTCCTCATAGTACACCCCGACTCCCTCCCCTTCTTTTTATCTCCATCCTCCACTCCCTCCCTTCTCCTCGTCCTCCTTTTCTCTCCATCCCCCACCCTGCTCCTCCCTCCTCTCTCCTCCACTCTCCCTCTACTACCTCCTCCTCTCTTCGATTCCCTCCCTCCTGCTATTCTCTCCTCCAGTCCTCTTCCTCCTACTCCCTTCCTCTCCCCTCTCCCCTCCCTCTGCCTCCTCCTCCTACTCTCTCCATCCTCCTATCCCCTTACTCCCACCTCCTCCTCTCTCCCCCACCATCCCTCCTCCTTTCTTCGTTCTCCCTCCCATTCTCCTTTTCTCCTCCTCCCTTTCCTTCATACCCCACTCCTTTCTTTGTCCTCTTTCACCACCCCTCTCCCTTCCAATCTCCCTCCTCTCTCGATCCCCCACCCTACCCCTCCCTCCTATCTTTGATTCCCTCCCTCCTCCTATTCTCTCCTCCACTCTTCCTCCTCCTACTCCATTCCTCTCCCCTCTACCCTTCCTCTACCTCCTCCTCCTACTCTCTCCCTCCTCCCTATCCCCCTACTCCCACCTCCTCCTCTCTCCCCCACCACCCCTCCTCCTTTCTCCCTTCTCCCTCCCATTCTTCTTTTATCCCCCTCCCTTTCCTTCACACCGCACTCCTTTCTTTGTCCTCTTTCTCCCTACTCGCCCGACCCCCCCAATACTTCCACCTCCTCCTCTCTCCCTCCTCCCTCCCCTTATTCTTTCTTCATCCTCTTCTTCCACCCCTCTCCCTTCCATTCCTCCTACTCATCTTCCTCCACCCCTCTCCCTTCCACTCCTCCTCATCCTTTTCCTCCACCCATCTCCCTTCCACTCCTCCTAATCCTCTTCCTCCACCACTCTCTGTTCCTCCTCCCTCTCTTCTCAACTTTGCCACTCCCTCCTCTTCCTGCACTCCTTTCCCTTCCTCTTCATCATCTCTCTAGCACCCTCCTTCCTCCCCTTCCTACACTCCTTTCTCTTCCTCTTCATCATCTCTCTAGCACCCTCCCTCCTCCCCTTCCTCTATCCCACACCCTCCCTCCACCCTTACTACTCCTCCTCCTCTCTCCCATTCACTCCCTTCTCCCCTTTCTATACCCCACTCCTCATCCTCCTACTCCTACTCCTACTCCCTTCCTTCTCCTCCCTTTTCTCTCCACCCTCCCTTAACTTATTTCTTTCTCCCTCACCCTCCCTCCCTCCTCCCTCCATCCTCCTCCTTTTCCTTGTACTCCTTCCTCCTCCCCCTACTCCCTCCCCCTCTCTCCCCCTACTCCTTTCTCCTCTCTACCTCCTCCCTCCCCTTATCCTCCTCCTCATCCTCCCCCTTTCCCACCTCCCTTCTACTCCTCCCTTCCCAACTCCTTTACTCCTATGCCTACTCCCTCCCTTCTCCTTCTCCTCACCCTCTCCCTACCCATCCTTCGTCTCCTGCTTGTAGCCCCCCTCCTTTCCTTGTCCATCTCTCCTCCACTCTGCCCCCACCTCCTCCTCCTCCTCTCTCCCTTCTCCCTCTCTCCTCCACATTTTCCCTCTATCTCCCATGCCCTTCTTCCTCCTCTTCCCTCGCCTACTCCTCCCCCTCTCCTCCCCACTCCTCCTCCTCCCTCCCTTATCCTCCCTCTCGGCTTAACCCTACCTCTTTGCCCCTCCTTTCTCCCCCTCCTCTCTCCCACCTCCAATCCCTCCCTCCCTCTTTCCTCCATGCTCCCTCTACCTCCTCCTCCTCCTCCCTCTCCCATACCTTGCTTCCTCCTCCTCCTCCTCTCTTCATTCTCCTCTCTCTCCCTTTGATCCTCTATCCCGCTCCCTCCCTCCTCTTTCCCTCATCCAACCCTAGCCCCCTTTCTCCTCCTCCTCATCCCCCCCCCCCCCCCCCCCCCCCCCCCCCCCCCCCCCCCCTCCCCTCCCCCCCCCCCCCCCCCCCTCCCCCCCCCCCCCCCCCCCCTCCCCCCTCTCCCCTCCACTTCTCTTCCTCCCTCCCTCGTTCCTTTCCTCCTCCTATTCCTCCATGCCTCTCCCTTCCACTCCTCCACCTTCTCTTCCCTCCACCCCTCTCCCTTTCACTTCTCCTCCCCATCCTCCCTTAACTCCTCATCCTACCTTCTCCTCCCTAATATTCCTCCTGTAACATTCTCCTCCTCCTCCTACCGCCCTGCCCAGCCCCTCCACCCAAATTCCCCCCACTTCCCCTCAATTCTCCCCACTACCACTCTCCTCCTAATCCCCCCCAACCCGCCCCCCCCTTCCTTCCAACTACCACTCTCCTCGTCCGCCCATCCTGTCTTCCTCCACTTCCCTTCCTCGTCCTCCCTCTTCCTCTCTCTTTCTCCTTTTCACTCCTCCTACATCTACTTCCCCTCCTCCTACTCCTCATCCTCCCCCTAATTTTCCTCCTCCACCTACCTCCCCACCTGCCTCACTCCTTATTATTCCTCCTCCTCTTCTTCTTCAGATACACAATATAACATGACAAAAAAAGACCATATTTAAATAAGATCTAACATAGTAATCATTAATCCTTTGTTATGTTTATAAATTTGAGTAGTATTAACGTGGCTTATTAGTTAGTAATGCATAAAGAAAGAAATTTTGACTATCCGCCATTACTAATAAAACTTATACATTTTGCTTGCACAAAAATATAATATATACATTTAAAAAATATTTATCTCTAATATTTGTATATTTAAAAGCTATTTATAAAAACATATAACTATATTACCAATATAGTCAATAAAAAAATTGGAATGAATAGAGATGTAACACATATGAAGTTGTATTTTCATCTTTGTGTTTGTAGGATTAAAAGCTCAAATTATTATTGGAGTCTTTAAACTAATTAGTACCCTAAAATAATTAATATTGTTTACATACTTTACAAACCAATACAAAATATACAATTTATTTTTTAAATATAATATATACATTTCAAAAATATTTATATATCTAAACATTATTAATAAAACATATAACTATATTACCAATATAGTCAATAAAAAATTTGAAATGAATAGAAATGTATTTGAAATAGAGATGTATGCAGTATAAAGTTGTATTTTCATCTTTGTGTTTCTAGGATTAAAAGCTCAAATTATTATTACAATCTTTAAAATAATTAATACCCAAAAATACTTAAAACATTTGACATACTTTACAAACCAATAAAAAATCTAATTTATTCTTTTGGGTATTTTACAAGTAATTAAAAAAAATATAAGTTTTTGGCCGACACGTTTTTGGCATATATTACAAAAAAATTTAAAAAATATACAACCTTTTGACATTCTAAAAATAATAAAAAAAATATGAATTTCCTTAATGTAAAAGTACTGTGTTAATAGAGAAGTATATTAAGTCCTATGCTCTTGAAGAAAATTTCATTAACATATAGACCTATAGCCATGAGCAGAAAATATTGCGTTCTCCAAATGGCTTCCATTTCCATTAACGTGAGCAACACTTATTTCTGGCATCTTTTTATATAAAATTCCATTATTACTATCCATGAAACCTAGTTTTAACTGAAATAGATATTCATAAAATTGGGTTTTTACTTAAACAAACATTTTTTATTGAACAATGAATCTCAAACAACAGATATAAATTTGTCTATGGAGGTAGGTAGACAATATGATCATATCACCTGAGATTTCTTTTTGCATAATATATATATATATATATATATATATATATATAGTAACCAACATCGCATGCAACTACTTAATAAAAATATAGCAATATACTATATAGTTCTTGTACTGGTTCAATAACTGTATAATTAAAATTTCCTTTAGATTCATATGTTCATTATGGAGCTGACTAAATCAGAGTCTCAAATACAAAGTTCAAACAACATATACAACTATGCTGATGCATAAAAAGCAGAAAAGGGTTTTGTAAACTATGTTGATGTATGAAAAATTGAACCTACGCGCAACCTAGAGAAAAAGTACCATTTAATGAAGAGAGAACATATCAAATGAAAAATATCAAGAAGATTTAATATGGAAGCACAATAGTAATACATATGGTACATGTGGGAGAAGAAATAAATATGTCTATAAAAAAGGTATCCCATTCAGTAAAATATCACTCTGTAATATGAAAATATCACTCTATAATATGTAATGTAGACTTTAAATAAATAGTTGGTGAGACTAAATATGCTTACCTTTGTGTGCATTTTGCATGTTTCCCTGGATAATTCTGATAATGATCGATGATTGTCCAGTTTAGCTGACCTCCAAAACTAACATATGCTTTGGACATTGCTGCAGTCTGCATGTATAATCCTTATATGCCTAACAAAATTGTAACTGATTAATGTATAACTGCTTGCACATTTCAAGAATTTAGACCGTCAATATCTGCCATAAAAATAGAGGGCAATCTTAAAAGAAATGAATTAAGAATACTACATTACTTGATAGCATTCACATATGGCAGAGCAGAGCAAAGCAATCAGATCTTCTATTATATGACAGAGCAGAGCAGACAATGTGGGGGCATCAATCGAAACACTAAAACCATTGATCTAGAAAGCAGAGCATTCAAATCTCTCTATCATATGGCAGAATGCACGAAAATAAAGAAAACCATAAACATCAATATAAACGAAAGCAGAGAAATCAAATCTTTGTCTCATATGGCAGAGCAGAGCAGACAGTGCTGCTGTTGTTAGAATGTTTCTATCACGCGAAACAATAAAACCATTGCATACGCCACATCCCATGCACCTTGAAAGCACGAAACGAAAAGAAAGAAAACCATAAATGAAATGGAAAGAGGAGAAGTTGCGGAAATGCAAGAAATTGCAGAAGCGGAAATGCCTGCCAAAAATTGCAGAAATGCCTGTCAGAAATTACAGAATGCGGTAATACCAGAAATTGCAGAATGCGGAAATGCCCTTGGTGTAGCGGAAACAAAACAGTGGAGAAGCATGATGCTAATGGTCGTTTTAAAAGAAGATTGTGAGAAAGCAAGAAAAGCTTAGAGAAACCAAGAAAAGCTTAGAAAGGAAACTAGAAAAGTTTAAAAAGGAAACAAGAAAAAGCATAAACAAGAAAAAGCAACATAAAAGGAAACAAGAAAAAGCTTAAAGAAGGGAAAAACAACATACAGAAAAACAACATAAACCTTAAAAATTGCAGAAATGCCAGAAATTGCAGAAGTTGAAATGCTTGTAAACGAATGAATACATGAAATATCAGAAATCTGTAAATGAATCTAGAAATGAATCAAGACATGAAATTGAAAGAAATAAGCCAATGGTAAGACTAGATACCCAGAAATGCCAGGCGTGCATTTTGCATGTTTCCCAAAAATTGCAGAATGCAGAAATGCCAATACAATGGAGAATACGGAAATGCCAGAAACCAAGAATGCGGAAATGCCAAAAACCGAAAATGCCAGAAACCGAAAATGCTTGAAAGACAATACAATACAGAAGTTACGCCATCGCTGGTTCTCTCAAATCCCAATTGAATCCATAAAAGCTTAAAGTGAAAGAGACGGAAAGCAATTTAAAGTGTATCACTCTAAGCTACGAAACGTTTGAAAAACAAACATAAAGCTTAAAGCTTTATTTAGGAAAAAGCTTAAATCTTAAAAAAGAAACATAAAGCTTTATTTAGGAAAAAGCATAAAGCTTAAAAAAAAACATTAAAAGAAAACAAACTTATAAAAATATATACATTATATATTTGTGTAAATATTTGGTGTTAAATTGTATTTTGTTTTAATTAGATTCATGTAACATTTCATCCTTTGTTAAGTTGTTCATGTGCAGTTCAAAGTTAATGTACAAGGGTTTTCACAGCTCGCAGGATGGCGCTTCCTCAGGAACGAGAGTTTTTGCAGCTCGCAGGATGGCGCTTCCTCAGATTTCTGTAGGGATGGCTTTGAATGTGCTCCCTCTTGGTACTGATCATTTCCATTGACGGTATTACTTTACCTGCTCTTATTTGTTTCGGCCCCAGGTAGATAAGGTCTTTATTATTCCATTTTGTTGGGTTTTGGGGAAATTTGTCATACCCTTTTACACTTTGGCTCTGTCGCTGAAGTCTATTATTCTGCGTTCCATTTTTTCTTGGACAAACCCTTCTCTCCGTCACTGCTCAGTGGTCTTTGTCTTGGGTTTTACTGGTTGTTTGACCTTTCTTTTAGCTACACCCAATAACTGGAGTCCATCCTCTTTCGAGGACTAGTACCAACCAGTTTTAAAGAAGTGGGAATTTCATTTTTCTGTCACGGTAGATTTGGCTGTCTTCGAACAGTTATCCTGTTTTGGTAGTGTCTGTCGGGATGCGGCAAGTTTAGGGTCTGATTTTTATTCTTGTCTTCGTATTTTTCTCGGACTGAAACCCTAAGGGTTGATGTGGACAGAGAGTATCCTTTTCTCTTTGCCTGGGGCTTCTTCTGGTTGACTGAGCTTGGTTATGGGATAGTTTTTGTTTTTATTGGTTCTTGGGGTAGCCATCGCTGTTACCATTGGACATTTTGGGGTTTGACTACTAAGTAATGCTGCCGTTAGGATTTGTCTCTGATCTCAGTGATTCATCTTGTCTGATTTTCCCATGGGCATGAACTGAGGGTTTATTTTTTCTATTACGCTCACGGATTGAGGGTTCGCCCTATGACCTTATGGTTTCCCCTTTCTGTGTTGATGCGATATCTGAATACAATATTAAGTATTATACTTGGAATCTGATATCTGCATCTTTCTTTTTGGTTTAGTGATTTTTGGGTTCNATGACCTTATGGTTGCCCCTTTCTGTGTTGATGCGATATCTGAATACAATATTAAGTATTATACTTGGAATCTGATATCTGCATCTTTCTTTTTGGTTTAGTGATTTTTGGGTTCTATGGCTCTGGATGTGGATTGTATTAGCTCTTGCGCTGTTCGGTTTTGCGTTTGAGCTGTCTGATTCTTGGTGACTGTTTATGTTGATCAGATTCTTTGGCCCACTTGATAAAGGTCTGTTATTAATATCTGGGAATCTACTGTCTTCTTTTATCGTGGACGCTCCTTTCTGTGCTATTTTGGTATCATCTTTTCCTATTATTTTGATGGATATACTCAGTATCTATGCCGGGATTATTTCAGATATTCTCATCTAGTTTCTGGGATTTCATCTATTACTTCTATTTTATGGTTGCCCCTTTCTGTGTTGATGCGATCTCTGATATTATATTTAGGATCATATTTGGCATCTGATATCTGCATCTATCACTAATTTTTAGATTGTATGGGATTATTCTATTGAATGTGGTATACCTGGCACTCTGGATAAGCATTCGATATACATGGCATCGTCGTCCTGATCTCTGTAGCTTTTTTGTATGGGGATTGAATGTTATTGATTGGAGTATTATTCTTGGTGGCTCATATTTTCTTGATATCATAATTTCCTAGAATGGCTTTTGATATGTTGTCCTTTATTT
>LPNX010851837.1:48236-58718 GCA_001517045.1 Pseudotsuga menziesii
ATTCTATTTGGATTGGGTTATGTTGAAGAATGGCTGGCTTTCAAAGGTATTCTGGAAATATTCTGTGAAGCCTCAGGCATGAGTGTTAATGTGAACAAATCTTGTTTTCTCCAAAAAGGTATTGATGAGGAAATTCTCTAGAGAATTACAGGTATCCTTCCTTATAGGTCTGAAGATTTTCGGAATGGTTTTACTTATCTGGGATATTTCTTGAAACCAAATTGTTACCTAGTTAAAGACTGGCTCTGGATGGTATCGAAATTTGAAAAGAAAATTTCTCATTGGACAAACAGGTTTCTTTCCTTGGGAGGTAGGCTTATACTTATCCGTGATGTTCTTTCTAGCATGCCTGTCTACTGGATGGCTTTGGTCCCGATTCCATCTTCTATTCTAGATAAGTTCAGAAAATTTATTTTTTCCTTTTTATGGGGATCTTCTGATAAGACTAAAAAATTTCATTTAGTGGATTGGCATCTTTTGGCTCGGCCCACTTTCCACGGTGGCTGGGGTATTAAGCACCTCCCTAGTTTCAGTCTTTCTTTGAGAATGAAATATTTTTGGATGGCAGTCAACAACAAAGGCATCTAGAATCTTCTGATTACCACTAAATATATGAAAAATAAGCCTTTTCATTTATGGCTTAGGGATAAGAACTTCAATTATTACAATGCCTCAATTATCTGGAAGGGTTTCATTGCTACCTTAAATTGGATTGGCAAAGGCATTACTTGGCAAGTTGGTAATGGTGAATCCATTTTCCTGGGTGCTGATCCTATCGTGGGTATGGGATCCTCCTTTACTCTGCCTAGAGGATTGAGAGAATATTTAGAGGATTATGGCATTTGTACCTTAGCTCAGGCTCGTAATCATACTCCAAATGCCAAAGGTTACTGGTTCTCTGCAGACAATCTTGATATTACTGGTGAGTGGAAGTCTATATGGGAAAATTATATAAGGGCTCTGGAATTTGGTCGTATTCGGCTCACTGATCAAATTGATTCCCTTATTTGGACTCATCAAAAGTATATTGGACCATTATCTGCTGCTGAAGGTTATTCTTGTATTATTTCCAATAGTTGTTCGGATTTAAATGATAAGGTTCTGAAAATTCTGTGAACCTTGACTATCCCTCTGAAAATAAAATGTTTTACCTGGTTAATGATATTTCAAAAGATATTAACTTGGTATCAATTGCAGACTAGAGGATACAATGGACCCAGTCGTTGTATTCTCTTTGAGAATAACCTGGAAGATATTCAACATTTATTTTTCTACTGTCCTTTTTCTGCCTGTTTATACTCTTATTTTGATGAAAAATTCAGATGCTCTTTCCCCATCTTNCTCTGTGAGAATAACCTGGAAGATATTCAACATTTATTTTTCTACTGTCCTTTTTCTGCCTGTTTATACTCTTATTTTGATGAAAAATTCAGATGCTCTTTCCCCATCTTCAGCTCTGTTCACTCCTATTTGGATAGTTGGTTCTCTAGTACTTCGAGTTCTGCCCTTTATTTCTACTTGCCTCTGTTTATTTTTTGGGGAATCTAGCTCACTCAAAACCTCAGCCTTTTTGAAAATAAAAAGCCTTGGATAGTTGGTTCTCTATTACTTCGAGTTCTGCCCTTTATTTCTACTTGCCTCTGTTTATTTTTTGGGGAATCTAGCTCACTCAAAACCTCAGCCTTTTTGAAAATAAAAAGCCTTCCCTCTCAGCTCTGATTGCTAGAATTGAAGACCTGCAAAATACTTTCCCTGTGCCTTCGAAATCTCACAAATTCTGCATTATTGGTCCAGACCGATTTAAATGTTTTCCATGTGGATATTTTGATGGTGCTGCTGAAGACCTGCAAAATACTTTCCCTGTGCCTTCGAAATCTCACAAATTCTGCATTATTGGTCCAGACCGATTTAAATGTTTTCCATGTGGATATTTTGATGGTGCTGCAGCAGAATCTATTGGAGGATCAGGTTATGTGATTTATATCAATGATTATCATTTCTTCAATTTTTCCATGGGCTGTGGTAGAAGCTCGAATACTAGAGCAGAGTTATTGGCTTGCTGGGCACTCCTTAGAGTCAGCTTTCTAATGGGTATTCCTATTCAGTTGATTTATGGGGATTCTTTGGTTATTATCTCATGGCTAAACAGAAATTCTGCACTTAATGTGCCTTCTCTGATGCACTGGTGTCACGACATTAGACTTTTGCCTCAAAAGGCCCCACCGGTGACCTTTAGACATACATATCGTGAGCATAACATGCAGNCTTGATGTGCCTTCTCTGATGCACTGGTGTCACGACATTAGACTTTTGCCTCAAAAGGCCCCACCGGTGACCTTTAGACATACATATCGTGAGCATAACATGCAGGAAGATGCACTCTCCAAACAAGGCATGAAGTTGGATATGGGCCTTGTTTCTTTCTCAGAATATTTGGATGGATTGATTGTAAATCAAGGTGTTTTAAATCTCTTTTAGAGTAGCTGAATATCTCTTTTATTTCAGCTTGGTTCCTGCTATTGATTGATTACTTCCTGCTGNTTGTATGGATTGATTGTAAATCAAGGTGTTTTAAATCTCTTTTAGAGTAGCTGAATATCTCTTTTATTTCAGCTTGGTTCCTGCTATTGATTGATTACTTCCTGCTGTTCCATGCAGAGTCCTTCTTGCTAGCATGCATTGCTCTGATTTTGTATGTCTGAAGTTCATCTTCGATATTTATCAGTATTTTCTGACTTGTTTATCAGGGATGATGAGAAAAGTCTGCTATGATCAGACTTTTTCCTTTGCAGTTGCTACGGTATATGTCATTTATATTTGTTGCTGTTGGTATTTGGGATCTGGCAATTCTATCATAGATTTGTATTTGATATATTTGATGCTCTGTATTGATATCTACTTTGGTAGATGTATGGACATGGGAACATGAAATCTTCATCCTGATATTGTAAAAGATGTCTTTTGATTCATATGAATAACAAAGATTGGTATTTTTTCCTCTGAAAAATTAGATTCATGTAAACATTTTAGAATCTTATTTAAATATTGAAATATAGATTATATATATTGTTTTAATTTACTGAAATTTAGATTATCCATTTTGTTAAAATAGACCTTGTTAAATTGTGTTTTTTCCAAGTGTAAAAAGAAACATTGTACAATATTTTTATATAAATGGTGTCCTTTGGCCAAAACAAGAAGATATAAATGCAATTACTATGTCTATAAAATTCATAGCCAACCAAAATGTATTGCATTGTTTCTATGAACTATGCTAAATATACATGGTTAGCAGTGTAATTTTGTTCATTTTTGTTCATTTTTATTCAAATTTGTCCACATATTTTGACATAGGTGTAATTATGCTTATACATTATTATTATTATTATTAGCTACATTTGTATTACTTACATTTGTAAATGTGATTTGTTATTGTGATTGGTAATTGGGTTGTTATTGTCATTAGCAATCATGTTTATTGGCATTATCTATGTGTGAATGTCGTCACCCTAGCCTAAATTTTCCATTAATTCCTTACTAAATGTCCATGTGCATGATTTTGTCTTTACCTACATCCACACCGCATCTCTATGAGCATGAATTTATCATAGCATNACCCTATCCTAAATTTTCCATTAATTCCTTACTAAATGTCCATGTGCATGATTTTGTCTTTACCTACATCCACACCGCATCTCTATGAGCATGAATTTATCATAGCATCTCTAATGTTTTTAAGGATGCATGATATTTGCGAGAAATTAGATCAACCTCTGAAAATAGTTTAATACACAAAAGATATATTGTTTATTAAGCAAAATCCTTGAATTCCTTCTATATCTAAGATAGTAGTATAAGTTCATTCACATTGTTGGTGCTATAGAATTACATGGAAAATGCGCCAGTAGCAATACTCTAGTTTTCAATGTGCTTGTGGTTCTATATGTAGCGTCACTACTCCTCCAACACATTGTTGGTGCTATAGAATTACTTGGAAAATGCGCCAGTAGCAATACTCTAGTTTTCAATGTGCTTGTGGTTCTATATGTAGCGTCACTACTCCTCCAATACATGATGTGGTACTAGTATCAACTACCCAATGCAGTCTATCTCCATTAGGAAACTCCACGTTTCTTTCTCCAGGGGCGAGTCTCCATGAAAGTCTCCACCGTTAGAGCTCACCATAATGCAAAGAAGAAATCATTAACCCATACACATTTAACCATTCAACTGAATTACTTCATGCATTCAACAATTGCGATGTGAGTAATACATGAAGGAAAATTGTGGAGGCACCTAACCATTGCAGTATGAAACAACATGTAATAGCTCATTATATGCACTATGATGGAGTATGGATGCTCAGCTCCAAAATGTAGAATTCAACGTATCATGAAGAGAGTCAAAATTTGTTCACAAATTTGAACATGAGACTACTCTAAGAAATATGAACATCCGAATCCCTAGAAAAACACTCTAGAGAACAAAAAGATAGCAAGTGGAGAAGGAAGCTTGGTCCTCATGTGTTAATGATTTGAATGGAAGTCTATGCCTGGATCTTTGGATTACACCTAGGACACAATAGTGTCAAGTACAAGAAGGGCATGACACACCATACTGAAAGACGAGAATATGGTAGGTGGAAGCATAGGCCAAAAGGAAAAAAATATGTGCAAGTAGGACAAAGGAGAGTGCATTTAGTTGGTAGGAGCTATGTAGAAAATATGCAAGGGAATGGAATAAATTAAGTATTAATGATATGGAAGAACCTAAACTCTCAAAAATAGTATAAGAATATGGGTAGTATGCAAGTCACAACACAAGATTTACAATGCCTTTTGTATGAGTGTTGTGATTCCCAATATGGAACACAATCAAATTGACTAACATTGACAAATACACAATAGATAGCTAAGTGTTTATGCATATTTCTCATTAAGACATGTACATACATATACAATGTATGTGACCCTTGGTTTCATATTCCAATGTGTCTCTTGGATTGTTCCATATGCTTCTTCATATTCACCTCACATGAAGAGTAATACTACAAATTATACAAATACACTTAACCCTAACGTATTAATGTTTTCAACACCAATGATGCCAATGGAATCTAAGGTATGAGCACAACCCAATAATGTGAAAAATGGTTTGAATTCGAGGAGAAGTGGATTTCATTTAATTAGAACCCAATGTTTCTTAGTCCTTATGTATTTGAGGAACATCAGCTTCTTGGTAAAGCCTTATATAATCAAGGAACATTAGCTTCTTGGTAAATCCTTATATAATCACTTCCTCGGGTCATATGGATGATGTGAGATGGAAAATGATTCTAATTCTTCAAATTATGATTTATAATGGTAATGAAATTGATCACAAGGTTAGTGAGAAAATTTTGGTTGCTAACACTCTCTCTTGGAACAAATGATTTTCCATCATTCTTACACAATATGTACCTATTAAACCGTCAAAAACATGAAAATATCTTCAACTATCCCACATAACACACAGAAGACCTACCCTTTATGCTCACCATCTCCTCATAGAACCTTTCCTTTACAGTGCTCTTTATTGTGTAGAAAGATTCCAACCTACTATATGAACATAGAGAGTATCATATACAATTAATACCTACATTCTCAAGAATCAAAAGATAAAAAAGAGTTTAGTGGGTGGGATTTTACTAATGTGCTCATTCCATATGCTCACCCACAACCATAATTCTTCACTTTAATGTCTACAATTTCCTCTTCATAGTGTCGATTGTAATTCATGTCTCGGGCTATCCTAATTATTAAATGGAGATAACACCATAATATGTAGAACAACTTTTACATAAGAGTGAATGACAATTGAAATTATTTTTTACCATAGAGTGAAGGACTCCTACAATTGGCATAAGAAGTATATTGAGCCCATGCTTCCTCAACTACATGAGAAGCCTTTCCCACCAACCTATCACATGTATTCAATGGTTGGTTTTAATAATTAAAAGGTGATAATTTGATTCATTAAAGAATACGATAGAAAATAGATGATTTATAAGGTTGGAACTTGGAAAAAGAGGATTCACTTTCCCATAGGCCCCCTTTCCTCTTCCCCTCTAGTGAAATCATAGCCCCCCTCCTGATCTATACACAACCATCTTATATCATTATATTGTTTATGAACATAATATTTACATAGATTTATGTCTTCATTCTAAGCCTAACACATGGTACATATATAGATATTTACATCATACATGCCTAGTCATTCATTAGTCAGGCCTTTCCCTTCAGTTTATCACTACGAATATCTACTAGCATATTTCCATCATTTACACAATATATATTAGACATGAAAAAGGTAAAAAATAAGGGTATTACAATTAGCCATGATAGAGGGACCGAAATTGAAAACCAAATCGCTATCCTTTTTTGAATCAAATTCCATAAAAAAAACGTAATTGCAAGAGTAAATATAAGGATTTTCACTATGTAGAAGATTCCAAATGTGAAGAAAACACTCATGGATATCTACAGGATTGGTTCATAAACTATTAAATGTGGAAATCTAACTATTTCACTAATAATATGTGTGATTCGTCTCAATTTCATTNTGAATAAAACACTCATGGATATCTACAGGATTGGTTCATAAACTATTAAATGTGGAAATCTAACTATTTCACTAATAATATGTGTGATTCGTCTCAATTTCATTCCCTCTGGTGAAAACTAGGGTTTAAACTACTTACTCCATAAAATCCCTTTAAAAGAAAAGGGAGAGGACCCATTTCTTGAGTCTACCCATTATTAGAAATATTTCAAATATGAGTTAAGCATAGCTCCTATGCACAACAAACTGCAATCTAGGTTGGAGGTGAAATCAACTCTTGAAGAAGGGTTGGGATTTTCAAGAACAAAGAATGGAAGGGTTACCAAAGTGAAGCCAAGTGAGCCACATCAATGAACCTTAAACTTGACCAAAAAAAATCCACTTACACAAAAAAATGACACTCATAAATTGAGATAATACTATTAATTGTAATAAAAGAAATAACAACGACCATTCTAGTGATTTTCGCTATACTATAATTGTGAAATAACTCAAACTCACCTTTATAAATTCTCAATGTATTATTAAAATTCAATTATAATTTTATCATTTCATAATTATATGATATTGTAATTTCCTTTTTCAACTTTTGAAATTTTCAACTTATTTATTTTGTTATTTAAATTATTTTAAAAAGTGGTAACAATTATAATTGATCATCTTTCAATAAAACTATATTCTATAATAAAAAGGACATTTATTATATCGCTTGCATTGTAAAAACATCTAATAATGTTAATATTAAATTCGTTTACATATTATCATTCACGATAAATCAATTTACATTTTGTATGAATGATTTTTTTTCTATTTATTATTGTTTTCTAAAAATGAATCTTATCAATAATGATGTATAAATTTTACATGTATAAAGTTTAAGTATTTAATAAGATTCTTTTTTTATAGAATAAATTTAAATATGATATGATTTTAATTTTAATTTTGATGTTAGGTTATTATAATCTTTGTGAAAATACATTATACAATGTTAACATCATTTTAATTTCGAAAACATTCACAAACATATAATTTTAATCTGGAAGACATTCACCTTGAATATGCTTTTGAAAAACATTCACATGTATTATAACTTATAAGACTCTAAAAGTGAAAAAAAATATGTAATATTTTAAATAAAAATATAACGCATATATTTTTATTATTTATTGATATAGGATTTGTAAGATTTAATTGAAGTCAAAGGTTTCATTCTCTAACAATGCAATTTGTAAAATTGCATAAATATTTTAAGATTAATCACTACAACAAAGCTTAATGTAATATAGAGGTAGACCATAGAGTAAGATCAACTTAAATCTTTTGAGATAAGATTATGTTTTTGTGATTCTCAAAAGTCCTAAAATGTCAACATATTTAGGTCATTCTTAAGAAATTAGGTATTTTGATTAATGAATATTTAATTAGTAAAATGGCTTATATTAGAGTAAACATTGTATTATAATTTTTATTTTTATTTTATTATGATTTAGAGAACATTATGAGAGTATCTCGTACTTTTAATTTTCATATTAATATTTTCCATGGAAGTAAAGCATCTATTTGTATGATGTTAATTTTGGACAATATAAAATAACATCCTTGATAATCATGTTAATTGTACATCTTATATTATGTGATTAAAATGAGAAGTTGTTTATCCACCTCACTCAAGTTCAAATCTTTTGTGTGAAATGTTTTCCCTTGTTTGTTCCTTAATTGATGTTGACAAGGTACCAATAATCTCACTCTTGTAAGTGTTTGAGGGTGAGATAAGATATTTCCAACCATTGCCCCAATGAGATTATCTCAAGCGATTGTAGCCAATATTTCATCCCTTTTTCTTACAACGTTTCATTCAAAAAATGTACTTCATTATTTCTACCAACCATGCAAAAACTAGTACCTCATATTGGGTGGTCTTTATACAGAAGGACAATATGATGGCATGTGGAAGGTCCTAAGGAGAGGACTGGACCAACGACACATGTCCATCCTCCTACTAAACAAATTGCCACATTGCCCCTATTAATAAATTTATAAACATCCTCGCTCGCTCTTAGCTCTAATGAAACATTATATCTATCAGTTGTATACTCATCCTTTTAATGGAATTGTAATGTCCACTCCTGATATGATTTATGCAAATGTAATATCTCTTGTTTGAAAAGATGAAATGATGAATTTACTGAATTAAGAATTAAATTTTAGCTGATTTATATGTAATTATTTTGTTGTTAGTCTACATTTTGTGGAATTGTCAAAGTTTAGATGTTTATTTGTCATTGATATTTTTTTAAATGAATGGGTACTTGAATTTATTTCAAGATGATAAGAATATGGATTCTCAAAATTAATCTATGACTTTTTCAAATTAACTTCATTTATGTAAAAATAAAAAAAATACTAGTTTGAAATATACAATTCTATGTTGTATTTACAAATGAACATAACATTGGTTAATAAAAGAAATGGAAACATATTTTCCTATGATATACCATGTATTTACAGATGAATATAATATTGGTTGAATCGAACTTGAATTTAAATATATAATTTCATACCAAGAAGGAATCCTATTTCATATAGCAAAATTTCATGCCAATGGTCTTTGGTTAAGTAATGGATATCTTCCCGTAGTACAAGCACCGTGGAAAATCATTGTAAATAAATGATGGTCACCCATCAATATCATAGGTGGTATCAATGGAAATTGGTTAAGAAATTGATAAGTTTAATTGATGAGGACTTACATATCCATGTTATAAACAAACAAATTCAAACAACAGCTTCCTAAAATGACACTAGTATAGTTTAACCAAATCAAAACAACCTCCTATTTTTTATGGAGATATTTTCACCAAATTAAACATATATGGTATTACAAGATACATGTTTTGTATGTCGTAATATCATTTCAATCATTTATAAAAGGTAACACTTAAAGTGTGGTGCAATTGTTTTCATGTAAACAACTTCAGAAGTGCAATTGCTAAAAAAACCTCTTGATTTAATGAAGATAGTTTCAACAAATAAAATATATCAGGATTTTATGCCTCCTACCTCCACCTCCTAAAACCACATCCTCATTCTTCCTCCATACTCCTCCTCCTCCTACACCCCACACCCCAATCCCTCCCCTCTTCCTATCTCCCTCCTCTATCCCCTCTCTTCTCCTCATCCTCCTCCTCTCTCCCATGCCCTCCATCCTCCTCTTCTCTCCTCCATACCTTCTCCTCCTACTCTCTCCCTTTCCCTCCCTCCTCCCTATCCCCATACTACCACCTCATTTTCTCTCTCCCACCTACCCTCCTCATTTGTCTCTTCTCCCTCCCATTATGCTTTCCTCCTCCTCCCTCTCCTTCATGCCACACTCCTTTATTCTTCCTCTTCCTCCACCCCTCTCCTTTCCACTTTGCCTCCACCTCCTCCTCCTCCCTCTCCCGCTACTCCCACCTCCCCCTCTCTCCCTGCTCCCTCCCCTTACCCTTTCTTCATCCTCTTCTTCCACCCCTCTCCCTTCCAATCCTCCTCATGATCCTTGTCCTCCACCACTCTCCCTCCCACTCCTCCTATTCCTCTACTCATCTCCCTTCCACTCCTCCTCATCCACATCCTCCATTATACTCCATTCCTCCTCCCCCTCCCTGTCTTCCCCACTCTGCCTCCTCATCCTCTTCCTCCACTCCTTTCCCTTCCTCTTCCTCCTCTCTCTAACACCCTCCCTCTTCCCCCTCCTCTCTCCCACATCCTCCCTCCACCCTTCTCTCCTCTCCCTCACTCACTCCTCCTTATCCTAATGCTAATCCCTCCCTTCCCCTCCCTCCTCCTCCTCCTCCTCCTCCTCCTCTCTCCCATTCCCTCCCTTCTCTCCTCTCCCTC
>LPNX010851854.1:0-52704 GCA_001517045.1 Pseudotsuga menziesii
AATTTCATTACATGTGATGGTGTGTAACATACTCTAACCAGAGGCTAAACACGAGCATATTGAAAAATTGGATGTAATACTCAATTAGCCATGGTTTATCATACTCCAAGACATAGGCATGATTAATTTGAAGCAAAGTCCAAAATAGACACATAGGCATAGCAATTCCACGCCAACACGTGTAGAGATTCGGCCATAGTGGTTAAAAAGTGTGCATGCATTTTGTTTAAATTCTTTTTTTTGTGCCAAACCAAAATGCGCATGCATTGTAGTTTTAGAAAACGTACATGCATTGTAGGTTTAGAAAACGTGAACACGTTGTAGTTTTACAAAACATGCATGCATCGTGGTTTTACAAAACCCGTGCATGTTTTGTAAAACTACAACGCGTGCGTGATTTGTAATTTTACAAATTTAATATTTTGTCAATTATAACAATTTTTTTATTATTCGACGATTATAACGTTAATTTTATTATTTGTTAATTATAACATCAAAAGCAATTTGGGGTGATAAGGGATTAAAGGTAGAGGGGGAAGGAGTGGTAAGAGGTTAGAGGTAGAGAAAGGGGCGAGGGATTTTACAGGGTTAAAGGTAGATAAAGGAGTGGGGGGTGTTAATGGGTTAGATAGAGACAAAGAGAGGGTCAGTGAAGGAAGAGACATTGAGGGGTGGTAAGGGGTTAGAGATAGAGAGATAGGGGTGTTAACAGGTTATATGTAGAGAGAGAGGAGGGTGTTAAGGGGATGCCTTCCTAATATTGTTATAGTTCTACCCCTATGTCAAGAGAAGGTTGAAGCTATAAAGAAACAACTCTCTAGTATTGATCCTAAATTTCTTCTGGTTATGTCTAAGATAAAGAAGCTTGCAATTCGCGAGCTAGAACATATGGATAATAACAAGATTTATACAATATATGTTTTACAATAAACTGACCTTAGAACTTTTGAGAGCAATGACAATGAATCCTTCAATTTTCACTTGTTATGATAATAAGATCAATTTTCAATGAAACAATGTAGTAATTACATGTGGAGGCAGTGGGTTCCTATGGAAAATTAGTGTAGGGTTGATCATAGGAAATATATCTAAAAATGGTCTATTACATTAGCTTTTCCAATGGGTGAACGACTTATAGGGAGGAAATATGCTGGCTGTAGGAATTGTAATACCCTGGTTTTGACCCCATGGTATTAAGATTGTACATGATGTGTATATTGTATTGAGATCATGGCATGGAGCTCAAGGCCAACGCCTTGTCATTGATCTGGTGTTTTTTATAGGTGATCAAGGTCGATTCCTATGGAGATAGTGCTAAGTCAAGCACAGTGTATATGTTTTGATATATCATGTAACTATGCAAATTAATAAAATACCATAGCTAGCTATGGGATTGCAAACATTAAAGAGATGGGGGAATGATTCCATAAGGGATAGGGTGGGGAGTTAGTCAAACCCCCTGAGCCAATAGGGTGTGACCAGGTGCTAATGGCGAAACCCATGTACCTCAACTACCTTTTTATCCTCTTCCCTTGTTGGGGCGCATACCCCATGTTTGGGTAACTCCGTGGTTAATAAGAAAGTTTGTAAGCGGAGTTACGGGTCAAAACAGTCTTAGGGGTGTCGGGGGAAGTTAAAACTCCTTTTTTGTAATAAACCCTTGGTTTAAATCCAGGGTTTAGGGTTTTGGGTGCCCATGGTTTTGTAAAAATGCGCAGTATAAATAAGCGCTTCTGTAAAGAATATAGGTTAGGCTTTATGATGTAAGAAAGATTAAGGCGAAGATAAGATTGATTTTGTAAGGAAAGGTTAAGTCCCAGCTGTGTGCATGGACTACCTCTGCAGCTGTGTGCGTAGAGGGTTTTTGTAAAGGAGATTGAGGAAAGACCTGCAGCTGTGTGCGCAGGGGCCTGCTGCTGTGTGCGCGGCTTTTGAGGATTGAAGGGATCTGTAGTTGAGTGCGCAGATCAAACTGTGGTTTTGTAGCAAGTTGAATAAAACACAGTTTGTGGACGTAGCCCCTACACTGGGGGTGAACCACGTTATATCTGGTGTTGTGGTTTCTTGTTTTGTTCTGTTTATGTTGTCTTTTATGCATTAATAACTGTATACATCTGATAAGTTAGATCGCTGCTAATATTAAGCTTCGCTATGAATTCCCTGTAGTGGGTTGAGCAAGTCACGACTGTTTATCTATTTGCGAAGTTATATGTGAATGAATGGTAAAGCTTTATAATTGTTGATTAATAAGGTTATTAAAGGCTAAGGTACAGTAATCCCCCTCTCTGCTTGCAGAAACCTGATTCTGCTGCACCCCATAGCTGTTTCGGGTGAGACTGCAACCTGCACGCAGGTTGTTGCCGAAAGGGCCAACACTGTGGGTCTTTTGTTGGTATGACACAAAAGGATTAAACCCGGGTCTGCCCTATTGCCCAACAAATTGGTTCTGTTGCGGGTTGAACTCAGTACCTGCTCAAGAGGGGTCTACCTCGTACCTCAAGGGCTATGTTCTGGAGGCCCTCTGTGAAGGAAATCGGTGATTGGTTTGCTGAGACTTGTCTGAAATTCGTGCAGCAAGAAAATACGAATCCGTGTCGTAGCGCACGTGACTTTTTACAAAGGTATGTTTTTTGTGATGCTTATGAAATATTCTTTGGTAATATCCACATAGAGTTGCACCAGTGGTTGTCTAGGTTAACATAGAGGAGGACGAACTTTCAAGTTCGACGGATTCCTGTGTGGACCTCCGCAAGAATCAATCTTGTGCAACACGTGAACAACGAGGTATCCCGCGCCGTTGACTTCTGGACGACGCGAACGTTGGAAGCCTTTGTGACAGAGTTTGCCATTGATACAAGCACCTCTTTCAGTGAAGCTGAACGACGGTTTTTCAAAGGCCCCCATGGTAAGTTTTTAAATTCCTTAATCTTGAAGATTAAAATACTATTGGTCGAAAAGGGTATATTATTATTTGAATCAGACTATTAGTTTAGTCGTACTAACATATGTTTGCAAGTGAGAATAGCTTCGATGCACAAAGTGGTTTGCCGCGAAGTGAGCAACGATACAAAAGAGATTTTGAGTCCTACTCCTCAGGTCAGGCCACCGCACCTCCCCCTGTAAACCCTCAACAGCCAGAACCTGAAGAAAACCCTTTGGTAGGAAACCCTCCCGTCACCCCACAGCGTCGCTTTGTTTCCCCTAGAGTTCGGTCGTAGTGTGAGAAGCAAACAAGTCCAAATATTCCAGCCACAGGTCAATCTGCCCCCGTAAAACCAACCCCATCAACGTCTGGTCCCCCTCCCAACCCCCCCAGAACCACCATGGCCCACCTAGCAGATGACATTAAACTGCCCATCTTCAAAGGAACGGGATCAAAAGATCCAGAGCAGTTCTGGTTTTTATGTGAGGCCGTTTGGAACGCAAAGAATATTACAGACCTGGATGTGAGAACCGCGCAGCTCATCACTTCGTTTCGGGACCGGGCTTTGACATGGTTCATGAAATTTTCCAGCACTCAGAGCCCTACATTAGACGAGATCAAGGAAGCCATCATCAAAGACTTTAAGAAGCCCAAATTGGAGTCGCAGAGCATCACTGAACTCAAAGAGATTCAACAACGGCGCGACGAATCTATGTGGGACTTTGACCAGAGATTCAAAGTTCTATTAGACCAAGTCAGCTTCACCATTAGTCCCGCGCAGCACAAGGAATGGTTTATTGTAACATTATTGCCGCATATCAGAACTCCGCTCATGCAATAGAAGGTTGCTGACCAGCAAGAGGCTCTGGAAATCGCAATGAAGCTAGAGACCGCCCCCGTCGGAGATGATTCTGGTATTGCTCAAATCCAAGCGCAGCTTGCAGCGATGGCCCTGGAGCTTCGCGACATGAAGAAATCTAGAACCAGTCGAGAGGAGGTCTGGTGTACGCAATGTCGGTCTGAGGGTCACAATAGGGACCAGTGCCCCGTGGCCAGAACTTACCTAAATACGGGTGCACCCAACCCATTCAATCCTGGTGCTCTATATTGTGAGATTTGTCGAACCTCTGGCCAGCATCACCCTGAGCACTGCCCTCTTCTTCAGCGATATGTTCAAGTTCCCAAAAACCCCTACTGCCAGTTCTGCAAGTCCATAGGGAATAATGAAGAAGAGTGTCATAGCTACGACCTTATGCGAGAGCGCACCTCTAACACCTACCGAGTACACAATGAAGCCCAGAATAATGATGGATATGGTTACTGCGGCGACGCCCCCGGAAGAGGTTCTTTTGGCGGTCGAGGCCGTGGTGGGATGATCGGAAGAGGTAGAGGCCAGGTTGTGTGTTACAATTGTAACCAAGTTGGCCACTTGGCTCGCGACTGTCGGAACCCCACCACAACCTGTCGGTATTTCCGCGTCGTGGACCACGTGATTGAACAGTGCCCCCAGCTCCTCGCAAAGATTCAGGAAAACAACCATGCCCCTACCCCAAATATTCAATTGATTTCCGTTGAGCAGAGACTTGCCGCAGCCATCAATGTGGTCACCGAGAGTGGAGCTAATACGCATATTCAAAACACGCCAAAGCAACCTGTCGCGATGCGCGCACGTAAGGCCTCCGAAAAAGTCCCAGCCCTTGACCCTGCGAAGGACCAAGCACCAGTTCAAGAGGCCCAGTGCGATATTGTTGACCCTAGCGCCGAAGAAGTACCTGCGCGGCAACCTCTGCAGGCTGCGCAGCCACAGGAGGCCTCGGCGGATAAAGTAAGTACACTCTCTTCCTTTTTGCAGAGCTGTATGAAACTCTTGAGGAATCAGAATGCTTTAAAAGAGCTGCAAAAAGTTCTTGCTGTCACAGACCCTCAGAGAGGAACTGATCAGGAGAAAACTGTTAGTCGTGTCCGAAGAACGGGAAGGGAAATGAGATTGAACGTTCAGATAGGGGAATATGATATGACTGATGTAATTTTGGATCTTGGATCAGATGTTAATGTCCTACCCAGGAAGACCTAGGGACAAATGGGACAGCCTTCCCTGGTTTGGTCACCTATACAACTGCGACTAGCTAACCAGCAGAGGATTGTACCTCTAGGGAGACTTCTTAGTGTCCCAATAGATATTGATGGGGTCAGTACTCTAGCAGATTTTGAAGTTATTGAGATCATTGATGACAGCAACCCTTATCCAGCCCTGTTGGGAATTGAGTGGGCCATGGACAACGCTACAATCATCAACCTTAAGAGGAGACAGATGACCTTCGAAGGAAATGGTCTACGCGTTATCATACCCCTCGACCCATCCCAAGGAGAAAGATATACAGAACCACTAAGAGATGAAGGGGAGCAGGATACTCTGGATCACATCTACAACATCACAGCCAAGGACGCAGATTATGTCGAGCCTGATGCTGATGGTGTAATGGATTGGCAATGTGATAGCTCTTGCATGTCTGATTCAGATGACGGTCTGGAGAATTGGCAGAATCGACTGTACGAGCTCCATGGCCACAGGTGCACGCAGCTCACTCAGTCCCTTAGATGCCTTAGTGCACAGCCCAGAGAGTTGCCTGCATATGCTGGGATGACAGACCCAGGAGAATTTATTGCACATGTGCCCGACCGAGTACCTCAGTCACAAAACACCCAGACTCTGGAAACAGCACTAGGAGCTCCAGCAATATGGGGGACCGATCCTAAAATGTCTCGCCCCAGTCGGGAAACCTGCCAGAAATTCCTGCGCCCCAAATTCATAAGCCAAGCTCAGGAGGTGCGAAGTAAGTTCAAGGGGCCGAATAGCCTTCTGGGACATTTGAGGCAGTACTATACCGCAGGGGAAAACACACCTCGCAAGGCGAGGGTGCATATGTTCGCGCACATCTTGGAACCTATAGCGAAAAATTGGCATATGGAGGTTGAGCTCCGACACGGTACTGTAAGTAGGGATGATCTTGTTGATAGCTTTTTGATCACATTTTCTATTAACAAAAGTGGTCCTGTTTTAGATATAGCTTTCCGATCAACCCACGACAAGGCAAATGATGATCACCCAGGAATTGAATACCAAACCAAGGGGCAGAGCCAAGACGCCAGTTCCTCAAACCTAATAGTCCTGTCGCAGACATTACCCGGTCGGGTCGAAGGGCACTATTGTGCCGAGGTTATTTGTTGTTCTTGAAGCTTCAACCATGACTCTGCCGAGGCCCAGAAACACAGCGAGGCTCAAAATCTGACCGTTGGGAAGTAGCCAAATTGGCGGCGGTAGTGTTTTAATTGCCTTAAATGCCTGTACTATGAAGATTATCGGAAATCGGGTAACAGTTGGACAGGATTTCTGTAAGATTTGGTGCCTTCAATGCACCGTCCTGCCCGATGTGATTGATGGCGTGTATAAGAAGATGCCTAACTCAGGGAAAATCGTATTCTGTATTTCGTCAAGTTTTATGAGTGAACCCATGACAACAGAGAGACAGGTTGACGACTTAGTAAGAGACTTTGAGCGAGAAGGCCCGAGAGCTTGCTCTAATCATCCGCCTGCTTCTGCTCCTGGTGCAGATGCCCAACCAGCACCACCTCGACCGATGCAGACCTGGTCTGCTAGGAAAAAGTGCAGAACTGAAGTTCGCTCCAAGTTCAACCAAGATCGGCAGAGGCGAACAGGGAAAACACCAGCAGCACACCCTATGGATTTCCCCAGTTCAGCACAGGTACCGGCCGGGGATAGGGAGAACATTCCACCCCCACGGCCACCTTATCTCCAACCTCTCCGCCCAGACGCCAAGATTCCTCGCCGGACAAAGCAAGTCATGTTAACCACACCCTCGCTTCCACCAGGAGTTCAGCTGGTCGGAAGCATGATAGGGAAGATAGATTGGCTCAAGTACAACGATCACGACACAAATGACCATGGCAAGTTTCCCCAGTTTGCACCGGCCGAATACATGCACCGTGTCAAATACGCAGAACATGATGTACCCCTACTAGAAGTGCAACTGTGGGATGCGGGCCTGGATAACGCTGGACTACTCAAGGTGCTTGATCTTCCACATTTCGGTCGCGGCATACAAGTGACTATAGTGGTCAAACAGTTGCTTGTGCTAGTGCATGACGGCTATTTATGGATAGGAGACCAACAAATCCCCATTGATGCCGCACTCATTAACAAGATCACGGGGTTATATATGGTGGGGCCTGACCCGGGAGATGAATTTCCATCAAAACATGAGGATACAAAGCTGGCGCAGACTATGAAAGAGTGGTTTGGCCTAACCAAGGGGAAACGGGGGTATCACACCTCCGCAATTCAGGAACATCCCATTCGTTTCGCAGCTGAACTCTTAGCCTGCAAGATCATCAGGAAATGCAGGCCTACTGAATTACCTGCTCCAGTTATCCGGATTGCCATGAACTCTGCTGAAGGATACACTTACAACTGGTCCGCATACCTTGCAAGGGAATTCCTGGAGGATGTTCGCGATGTGCAGGAAAAAGGTAGACCTTTTCATTACTCCTGGTTGTTAATAATTATTGCATTAGTTGGGTGGAAACAACCCACTGAAGCCCAGTTTGTCGAAGTAAACCCAGGTCGGCCGAAAGCATTAAGGTATGCCTCCCTCTAGCTATCCACAAATAAGGAAACGCAGCAAATGACGAACATTGTGTTCGTCTGTTATGCCATGAGTATCCACATGGAGATTCTGCGAACACCTCGGCTTACCAATGAGTTGTTCTCTAAATATGAGGGTGCCATGAACTTCAGGGCTAACCTTCATCATGTGTTCATTCAAGCCCGTGCCGATCCACGACATCGATGGTTTAAATTACCCTATGTAGTTACCGAACTAGAGGTCACGGGCATTGTTTAGCTATGGCCAGCTGAGTGGTTGCAAGATGTCGGGAAGAAACCCTCTATCCCCGTCCCCCTCGCTACAAATATTGGCGCAGGTACCAGTCAGGCGCAGCAGAAAAACCCATCTGAAGATAGAGAAGACCTGAGTGATTCACAAATGGATGGCGACGACCAAGACGGCGATGGTGGCCAGGGTGATCAGGATGAGGAGTCGTGCAAGAATCTATCAGATCTTAGCCCATCAACCAAGCGCAAGTCACCCGAACCAGTAGAAGTAAAAAAGCCGCAGCCCCGCAAAAAGTCAAAAGCATCGAAGGACAAAAATATTGAAGAGGATGTCACAATAACGCTGGATGAGCTGGAGCAGGCTCTAGAAAAATCTACTGGGACACTTACAAAAAAATGGTCCGAGTTTTCCCAACTGCATCTTGCCGGGCTCACAGGTATAGCAAACAGAGTTTTGGAGCTAAAAGAGTTAGCAGCAAAATCAACGACCAGTACTGCGACAAGTAGCACTACAGCAACCACGCAGCAGGATCTTAGGAAATGGCCAACCAAGGATAACCGAGGCCAAGTATCAAGCGCAGCTTTG
Organism: Pseudotsuga menziesii; assembly: GCA_001517045.1. Classification (NCBI taxonomy): domain Eukaryota; kingdom Viridiplantae; phylum Streptophyta; class Pinopsida; order Pinales; family Pinaceae; genus Pseudotsuga; species Pseudotsuga menziesii. The sequence continues at coordinate 8,422 of LPNX010851854.1, forward strand.
ATACTGACCGATGCAGATTCCCGATCCTAGATGAATATGACTGTAGGAATTGACTATACAAAGATGACCATGTCAGAACTGCACCTCTGCCAGCTAGCAATCACAAAGGAGATCCATGCACGAGATCAGTTGTCTCAACTCCAATTGGAAGACATTCTCAAGCAAAACAAAATCATCGTAGCACAACTAGAAGAAGTGGCGCAAAAGAATATAGACGCCGAACATAAGACAACTACACTTATGCAAGCATTGGACGAGGCCTGTCGGAGTCATTCTGATTTCGACCTACAAGGTGCAGAGGAACCAACACAGAGGATTGCTAAGCTGAGAGACTATGCCCAGCAGTCTCGCAGCGATATTGATAGGTTAAAGACAGAACACCAGCACCAGATCGCAGAACTTCAACTGCGCATCCCTCCTGAGACCCCACCAGAGGTCCAGGAACAACGCCTTAGGGACATTAAGGCTTCAGTGGCAAAAATATAAGATAATATAGCCAGCGTCTCCAAATTGCTGGAAGACAGCATCGAAGCCTGGGCGAACCTCCAAGACCATCCAGATGTAGGTAAAATCCAAGAATCCATCAAAATACGCCAAGCCGAACTAGATGCAGTCAGAATAGAAATCAAGATGCTGCCACCTATGCAGAAGATGGCTAAAGTGAAGCGCAGCAAGGAACTTCAACAGGAAATTGAATCCTGTAGGACAAGGGTAACGCTGCTGGAGAATTCGTTCCAGCCCCTGATTGATGAAGCATTGGAATTGAGTAATACTGCAGAAAGCCAGCTCAAAGTTTTGAAGAGCTACGACAGTTTTGCGCAGGAACAGGCTAATACAGATTCATCTTCAGTGTTACAAGAGTTGGTGGAAAAGGAGAAAGCAGCTGATGACATACTACAGAACCTCAACAGTCGCTTCAGCACCTTCGCGCAGAATATTCTCCCACCAGAGACATCGCAGGGTGGCCCGGGACGGGCCACTAGTGAGTCTTAGGGGCCTGTTGGGGCGCATACCCCATGTTTGGGTAACTCCGTGGTTAATAAGAAAGTTTGTAAGTGGAGTTACGGGTCAAAATAGTCTTAGGGGTGTCGGGGGAAGTTAAAACTCCTTTTTTGTAATAAACCCTTTGTTTAAATCCAGGGTTTAGGGTTTTGGGTGCCCATGGTTTAAGACCATGGTTTTGTAAAAATGCGCAGTATAAATAAGCGCTTCTGTAAAGAATATAGGTTAGGATTTATGATGTAAGAAAGATTAAGGCGAAGATAAGGTTGATTTTGTAAGGAAAGGTTAAGTCCCAGCTGTGTGCGTGGACGACCTCTGCAGCTGTGTGCGCAGAGGGTTTTTGTAAAGGAGATTGAGGAAAGACCTGCAGCTGTGTGTGCAGGGGCCTGCTACTATGTGCATAGCTTTTGAGGATTGAAGGGATCTGCAGCTGAGTGCGCAGATCAAACTGTGGTTTTGTAGCAAGTTGAATAAAACACAGTTTGTGGACGTAGCCCCTACACTGGGGGTGAACCACGTTATATCCGGTGTTGTGGTTTCTTGTGTTGTTCTGTTTATGTTGTCTTTTATGCATTAATAACTGTATACATCTGATAAGTTAGATCGCTACTAATATTAAGCTTCGTTGTGAATTCCCTGTAGTGGGTTGAGCAAGTCACGATTGTTTATCGATTTGCGAAGTTATATGTGAATGAATGGTAAAGCTTTATAATTGTTGATTAATAAGGTTATTAAAGGCTAAGGTACAGTAATCCCCCTCTCTACTTGCAGAAACTTGATTCTGCAGCACCCCATAGCTGTTTCGGGTGAGACTGCAACCTGCGCGCAGGTTGTTGCCGAAAGGGCCAACACTGTGGGTCTTTTGTTGGTGTGACACAAAAGGATTAAACTCGGGTCTGCCCTACTGCCCAACAGCCCTCAATCATTAATTCCTTCCAGAAATTGGATGAGGCAGTTGATTCCTGGTATTAATCTGTCACAGTGATCTAGGGACTAAAGCACAGTCTCATAAAAGATTAATAACAATAAGGCATGAAAATGGTGTAATTGTGCTACAAAATGAGTAGCCGCTCTGTATAGTCAATAAAGAATGAGTAATACAATACAATGATCATGTTGTAAGCATGAATGATAAATCAATTCGAATTCCCAAGGAGGTCATTTGATTTGAATGAGTGAGTCTAGCTTAACTAAATGTAAGCCACAGTCAAAACTCAAGTTAACCACTGATCAAAACCCTAATTAACTCAACTGAGCCCTAACTCAAGTCGGAGTGCAATAAATGACTGAGTCTAACTGAAAGTAGCTCAGACACATGTCACTGCAATCCAACCAACAAGTGCTAGCACATCAATGACTCCAGTGAACCTCGATGAGGTTAACTGAAGTGTAACTGACCATCAGAAGTGGTTGGAGGCACCCCTGTTGACTCCAGTTCATTAAATAATCAATTTAATGAAGGAAGGTGCCTTCACTACTATGTTGAATTGACTGTAACAATCAGTTAGCAATATGGGGCATTAATGACACTCAGATCACCCTCAAAGTGCTCCAGTTAGCCTCCCCGAATGTAGGAGAAGGCTAAGTTAGCCTCCTTGACTGAAGGTAGGCATGGGTGTCATCTTGCTGATGTCATCTAGTGCTCCTCTCATGCCAATTAAGTCAATAAAAATTAGGATAGTGGTTTAACTAGGCCAAATTGACCAATATGAGTGTGTATGGTGGTAAATGTCTCCAACAACCCCCCCTTAAGCTATACTCAAGAGGAGTAGAAAACATAAAATGTATAAAAATGCTAGGGCCCCAGCAACTAAGGCCATAGGTCACCCTATACAATAATGAAATTGAAACAATGCTAAAAAAAAAAACTAAGTGAGGAAAAGAGGGAAAAACCCCCCTCAAGATGAACACTGAAAGTAGTCTAATCACCCTGATGGACTCACCCCCAATAGTTAACGGAGGTAAGTGAACTTCTTTTATAAAAAGTTATTGGTGAAGATGTTTGCAATCTGCTCATCGGTCGGCCAATATTGCAGAATGATGGTCCTGTCATTCACTAGCTCTCTGATATATTGCATGTGTATCTCTACATGCTTGGTCCTCTTCCTGGTAACTGAATCTATGGATATATTAATAGCACTTTGATTGTCACAAAAGAGGACAGTGGAAAAAGTACTACCAAGATCAAACTTTGAAAGAATTCCTTGCAACCAAACTGCTTGGATGCAAGCATTCACCGCTCCTCGATACTCGGCCTCTGCTGAAGATAATGCTATGGCGGCTTGCTTTTTGCTAGAACAGAAAATGGGGACACCACAAAACATGAATACATATATGTAAGTAGACTTCCGATCAATATAATCACCCACCCAATCGGAATCTGTGTATCCAACTAGCTCTAGCTCGGAGTCTGCAGCATAGTGAATGTCGTAGGTCATGGTTCCCTGAATATACTAGAGGATCCTTTGGCTACCTTCCAATGAAGATCGTGGGGCTGATGCATGTATCTTGATACACCATTCACGGCATAACAGATATCAGGCTGAGAATGTGTCAAGTACAACAAGCTACCAATTAGCTGTCGATAAATAGTGCAGTCCATGGGAGGTGTGCTTTTTCCTTCTTCAAGGATAGTCCCTGAAAGGAAAGGGAATAGTGCAGGCCTACATTCAGCCATGTTAAAATTGAATAACAGGTATGATATGTATTTGGATTGAGTGACCATTATCCCATTATAATTTTGCTCAATTTCGAGCCTCAAAAATTGTTTTAAGAGCCCCAAATCGCTCATTTCAAATGCATTATGGAGAGTAGTTTTGATGCCTGAAATAGAAGCAATTGTGCTACCTGTGATCAGTAATTCATCAACATATAAAACAATAATAATAATATGAACATCATACTGCTCTATATACACATTTAGATCTAATTTACAACTTTGGAAGTTTTCCGAGAGAAGGAAGGCATCCATCTTGGAATACCACTCTCTTGGGGCCTGTTTTAACCCGTATAGTGACTTCTTTAGCTTGCAAACCAAAGATGGATCAGAGAGGTAGCCCTTAGGATTCTTCACGTATATATCCTCATGAATATATCCATGCATAAAGGCTTACTTAGCATCCATATGATGCACTTCCTAGTGCTTAGATACTGAAATTGCCAAAACTAGGCAGATGGAGTCCATTTTTGCAACCGGTGCAAAGGTCTCATGGTAGTCCACACCTTGGACCTGAGAGAAACATTTTTCCACCAGCCTTGCCTTATATTTGTAGGTGCTTCCATCAAAAACAACCTTGGTCCGAAACACCCACTTGCATTGAACCAATTTCCTTCCCAGAGGAAGAGAAACTAGCTCCCAAGTAGTGTTTTTCTGAAGAGAATTCATCTCTTCATCCATGGCAACTTGCCATATCGAATCCTTCCGAGCATGGTATTAGGATTTTGGGTCTGATATAATCATCAAATAGAAATTTTCGGACAGCAAATTATCAGGACAAGAGAGTGCAATACCTTCTCTTTAGAAATCAGACCAGGTTCTCCTTGGATCATCTGGATTTCCAATGTTATCTCCTGCGGAGGAGAGTGTCTGTCGGGCCCATGTGGGAAGATGATTTTGTAATTTAGGTTCTGATTCAGCATCTGATTTTTGCTGTAAACTGATATCAGAAATCAAAGGATCCAAATCAGGTTCATCACCTCCAATTTCATCATCCAAATATTTAGTAGAATAGGAAGGAAATTCAACAATTTTCTCCTTCACTAGTTCCACCTCCTGAAGAGGCTCATCGAAATTGACACTCATTTCGATGATGATATGTTTTGTTTTGATATCCAGTAGCTTGAAACCTTTTGAGTCATTAGGATTTCCAATAGGATTCCCAATAAACAGACATTCTATGGTTTGCGTTTGCAAAGCCCTTCTTTTATCAAGTGGAATTCGGGCCCATGTAGTGGACCCAAACTCCCACAGGTTCGACACATCCGGCTTGTGTCCAAAGTATGCTTTAAAATGGGTCTTCCCTTTCACGAATGCGTGTGGAACTCTATTCTGAATGTATACTGCAGCATGCATGGCTTCAGCTGACAAATTTTCAGCCAGATTCTTTGATTCCAAGATACAAGTGGTCATCTCCTTGAGAAACCGATTATTCCTTTCCACTACACGGTTCTGCTGGGGAGTGTAGGGAATTGAATGTTGGACCTAAATACCACTTTGGGATCATATGTGCAACAACTCATTACTGAAATACTCCTCACCATTATCAGATCTCAATATATTCATCTTAAGCCCAGAGGCATTCTCGATCAAGGCCTTTAGTTCAGTAATTTTTTCGCATACTTCAGACTTCTTTTTGAGAAAGAAGACCCATGTACACCTTGAAAAATCATCAATAAAAGTCAGAAGATACCTTGATCCATTCATGGATGTGACAGGAATTGGACCACTGATATCAGATTTTATGGACCCCAAGATGCATGTAGCTTGGTTTTCCTTCCCCCGATCGAACTTGTGCTAAGGGTGCTTTCCAACCACACAGCCTTTGCAAATTCCAGTGGTTGCCTTGATGACTGGGAGGCCTTCAACCATGGATTTTTTTTATAATTGCTGCAAGTATTTGAAATTGAGATGGCCAAACCTCTCATGCCACAGCCTACTAACTTCATTTCCATGAGTTAGCAGTGCGGTGGGATTTGCATCCACCACAAAGTGGGAAAACTCATAGGCTTTTGCATGATGGTTTGCAAGGCCTTTAGAAACAAGTTTCCCAGATGCAAGTTTCATTATCTCAACATCATTCGGGCTGAAAGATACTCTCTTAGGCACTCTTGTATGTGTCATCTGATAGACACTAGGGAGATTTTATGCCAGAGATGGTACATACAAAACATTTGAAAAATAGCCATTCTCAAGATCAACCGTACCTTGTCCTTCTGAAATGATGGTGGAGTCATCTCCCATGTGGATGGGGATGGATTTTTTGGTCTCCAAATATGAGAAGGAGTCTCTTTCAACCATCATGTGGTTCAAAGATCCAGAATCAATCAAATGTGCTTTGGACTTCGAAGTGCTTGCCATGAGGGCATGACCTCTTTCATGTTGTGGTTCCCGATCTTGCTAACCTCTCCTTCGAAAGCTTTCCAAAATATTGATGTGATTTCTCTCAAGGAGAGAGGTAGCTTCATCAAGCATCTTCTTCATGTAGGCATGTTGAGGGTGGAAGCCCTTCCCGCAGTATGAACACTTGACTTTTTCCTTTCCATGATGCCCTTTTCCTTTGTTCTTCTTTGAGCCAGAAGACTCATCATGCTGCTGGTTTTCAACTTTAGACTTAGGAGCTTCAAATTTAGTTTTTGGGCTCTTCTGCTGCTTTCCTTTACCCTTCAGATATTTGGGCCCCGAGACATGGAGGGCTTCATCATGGGAGGATATGATGATCCCCATCTGGACAAGCTTATCATGTTCACTTATTAGGGACTCAATGAAGGCATTGAGTGTAGGAATCTTCCATCCAGAGGTTGTGAGCTTCTTCGCACGGAATGTAGAGACAAAAACTGAATAATCAACTCCAAGTTTGGAGAGTATGGCGAGGATGAGCTGATCATCCTCCTTCTCCACTTTGCATTGCTTCAATAGTAAGACAATGTGGTTAAACTTTGTGAAAAAGTCATTCAAGGTATCAAAATTGGAAGGCTGGAGACACATCAATTCATTTTCGAGCTGGTAAACTCTCAAATTATCCCACTTTCCATACAGGGTTTCCAATTTGTCCCAAATTTCCTTTGGAGTATTCAATCCCGAAAGATGGAAAAGAAGATCCTGGGAAACAGAGAGGCACAAGAATCTGAATGCTTCATCCTTCTTGTTCAAGAATCTAGCTTTGTCTATCATAGAAGCAAGCTCTTCTTTAGTGTCCATAGTGACCCTATAGAGTCCTATGACACGTAGTTGGATCTCCATATCTCCTTTCCATGAGTGGAAACTGAACGGAGTCAAAAGATATACGGAAGAAGCCATCTGAATCTGCTGAAGCGAATGCTTTAACCTGTTAAAACCTGAAAATCACAACAAAATGTAAGGTCGGATAGCCTGCACATTTAGGCTTTCATCACACCCAGCATAGTCAATCAAGCAAGCTTGATCAACAAGTTACTTACTTGGGGTATTAAGTGGTAAGCCTTGGCTTCTGGTGCAGTGCTGGATTTTTGAGCTATTGCTCAATTTTCATGCAATATCTGTCAAAAACCTTGTTTTTGAGAGATCTAAGCTTCGTCCCACTATGAGCTCTGATACCATATTAATTTGTCACAGTGATCTAGGGACAAAAGCACAGTCTCATAAAAGTTTAATAACAATAAGGCATGAAAATGGTGTAATTGTGCTACAAAATGAGTAGCCACTCTGTATAGTCAATAAAGAATGAGTAATACAATACAATGATCATGCTGCAAGCATGAATGGCAAAGCAATTTGAATTCCCAAGGAGGTCATTCAAATTGAATGAGTGAGTCTAGCTTAACTGAATGTAAGCCGCAGTCAACACTCAAGTTAACCACTGATCAAAACCCTAATTGACTCAACTAAGCCCTGACTGAAGTCGGAGTGCAATAAATGACTAAGTCTAACTGAAAATAACTTAGACACATGTCACTGCAAGCCAACCAACAAGTGGTAGTGCATCAATGACTCCAATGAACCCCAATGAGGTTAACTGAAGTGTAACTGACCATCAGAAGTGGTTGGAGGTGCCCTTGTTGACTCCAGTTCATTAAATAATCAATAAATAATCAATTTAATGAAGGAAGGTGCCTTCACTACTTTGTTTAACTGATTGTAACCATCAGTTAGCAATATGGGGCATTAATGACACTCAGATCACCCCCAGAGTGCTCCAGTTAGCCTCCCCGAATGTAGGAGAAGGCTAAGTTAGCCTCCTTGACTAAAGGTAGGCATGGGTGTCATCTTGCTGATGTCATCTAGTGCTCCTCTGATGTCAATTAAGTCAATAAAACTTAGGATAGTGGTTTAACTAGGACAAATTGACCAAAATGAGTGTGTATGGTGGTAAATGTCTCCAACACCTAGGGCAATGCAAGGCATGGAATATTGCAGTCTATGCAGGCATGCAACCTTGGGGAAGCCAAAATTTTTCTTCTGCAGTAATCGAGCACATGATGCATGCCCAGTCCGTCAAAGGAGGTCGCATTTGGGTTTTGATCACTCCTCATTTGTTCAAACCATTCCATTCCATTTCATCATTGTTCAAAATATTCTACCATGGGAGATCTCCATACTGATATTGCGCGCTGTGTGTTCACCTATGATACAGAACCGTGGTTTTTTGTTTGTGATTGTCCATCCCTGAACCTGCCGTCGCATTGATTCACTGTTTGGGACCACAGAACCAGTTATTTGCAAGTATTTTCCTTTGTCGATCAAGGGATCAGGGGTTCATGATTTGGACAGTTCGATTTCACTCTCTTGAGTCGCAGAAGGTGTTTCTGCAGTGGGTTCCAATGTCATAGAGTGAATCCTATGTGGTCTTGTTTCCATGTGGTTTGTTGTGTACTGCACCTTGGATTGGTTCTGAATGGTACACAAGAACTAGGAGTGGAAGAGATGAGGAAGGGGCTTGATAAATCTAGTTCAGAAGGAAACTTGTCAAAATATAAGAGTGGCTAGTGAATCGGATCTACATATCCTAAAGAGAATTGGAAGGGAAGAAATAACCCGAGGGACTGTGTAGCAAAGAAGGGGATGCTTCCTTGTGTTGGGTGTATAGGTTTCATGGTTTCCAGGCCAGATGGATCTTGTTGAGGTGCCCTTATCTCTTGAATGAGCCACTATATTAGCCATTCTACCTTTCCACTACCTTAGAATCCTAATCAACCCAAATTGAAGGATGGCTTGGCTAGTAACCTGATAAATCCATCTGTTGGCTTGGTTGCATCTTGTTGTGTTTGGCCTTGTGGGAAATACTTGGTTGAACAACCTGATAAACCTAAATTGAATGATGCCTTGGATGGTAGCCGAATAAACCCATTTGTTGTATTGGTTGGTCCTTAAAATGATTGTTGGCTTAGCTGTGAATAGTTTGATAAACCCAACAGTGTTGTCTTGTAATCGTGTAACCTGATAAACCCAACTTGTGTTGACTTGGCTGGACAGTCTGATAAAACCAACTGAAGGTTGGCTTGATTATGTTTGTGCTTTGGTCTGGCTATGTGTAAGTATGTTGTTCCCTAGTTCCTTGTGGGAATCATGCCCAACTCGGGGGTGGAAGTGTGTTGAGAGATTAATGAACACACTGGCCTATGGTTGGGTGGAACATTTCAGTGACATAGCTAGTTGCAGGATAACTTAATCATCAAGATAATTATTTCTATTATACTTGTTTATGCCACGAATTATCTATGAATTGCTATGTTCATGTTGAATTATTAATTATGATCAAGTAGAGGTTACTTGTGTATGAATGTCCCTATATTTTCTTATTATGCCTTGTATGTTTTATGAATTTTACTTATGCACATGCATGGTATCTCTGTGGTACTTTTTCTCCAATTTCATAGAGGCTAGAAGCCTATTACAGGGCCAAAAATGAAGCTAAGGTAAGAATCATTGAGTTTCTGCCCCTTGGAATCCACCCTTGAAAGGAAGAAGGTGGAAACCAAAAGAGGAAAAGTTGAATAGGGAAAATTCATTGTGTTTCTGCACCCTGGGATCTTCCTGCAGAAGGTGGAAGGCGGGAGTCGAAAAGGGGAGTTGAAAACAAGGTAGGAAGTGTTTTTCTGATTTTTGAAGTCCGAGGTCGAAAGGTGGAAGTCGGAAGCGCAAAATAATTCCAAGGAAAAAAGATAATTTTTTTTATTTATGGGGTGTGGAAGGCAGAAAGAGGAAGTGCGAAAGGCGGAAGGCGGAAGGATGATAATCCATTTCGTTGAGCCTTTGAATTTTTTGATTTTCGAGTTCTAAGGTGCGAAAGGAGGAAAGCAGAAGTGCAGAAGGCAGAAGGAGGAAGGTTGATAATCCACTTCATCAAGCCTTTGAATTTTCCGATTTTTGAGTTCCGAGGTGCAGAAGGAGAAAATCGAAAGTGTGGAAGGAGGAAGGTGGAAGGTTGATAATTCACTTCGTTGAAACCTTGAGTTCCCAACTTCCAACTTTGGAGGTTGAAAGGATAGAAGGCAGAGGGTGAAGTGCAGAAGGAATAGGTCTTATGTAGAAATGGTGTTTCTAGTCACAGAAGGGATCTATGAAGGGTGGACAGGTTGTTATAGTGCTTTTTAAGCCTGAGAAAGAAGGTTGAAGTGTGTTTTAACGTCCATGCCCAATGTTTCAAATCAGAACATGTGTTCTTGAGGAAACTTTTTTAATTAATCTACATTATGGATTATGGGGACATTACATTGTGGTATCAGAGATGTGGGTTGCAAAATTGGGCCTGGATGGGCCATAAAGAGATAAGAGTACCCTCTAATACCAACATTGTAGTACACTACATTGTGGTATCAGAGTTGTTGGTTGCAGCACTCGGCCTAAATGGGCCAGAATGAGTAGTTGAACAATTAACAGAGATGTTGGTAAATGGTTTCAACATATTGTTAGCTGCATAACAAAGGAAACTACCATGGGCAGTGGGTAAGTGGTTTTGATTCTGAGATTAGCTAAAAAATGATGTTGTTAACACATTTTGCAGAGTCATAGTGCAGATTGAAAAAGTGGGTTGTGGCTCAGCCATGAGAGCCTGCGACATGTATGATGCATGGAATCCCTATGGGAACGAGGAAGATGCTATGGGGGAAACGTGAAATGATGATATAGAGTCTAATGGTAGAATATTGCAAGAGACATTGCTAGACATTGTAACCACCATGAGAAGCCTAACTAAAGCTCAGGAAGAACAACATCAGCTGAATTTTTTGATGTCACAGAGCTTAACAGAAATCCAAAGATGGATGGGCTCTAGGTGTCATATAGAGAATCCAGAAGGTAGTAAGAGCAGTGCCAGAAGAAGGAGAAAGAGGTTTCCTTATGGGTCCTCTCACTCTGAAATATCCACCAGGGGATAGAGCTCTTCATCTCACTAAGAAATGAGAAAGGGGCGTTATAGAAAAATCTCATGCGATGAGCTTAAAAAGGAAAGGCCACCTACCTTCAATGGTGAGGTAAATACTGGACAAGAAGCTGAAGGTTGGTTTCTTGGGATGAGGAAATATTTCCAAGTCCAAGAATATTCTTAAAATATGAAAGCTAGGGTTTCCATATTAAACCTGAATGGTAGAGAATCCATTTGGTGGGAGCACCTTAGGTAGGTAAATATGATCAATGAAGGGAAGATCACTTGGAAACAGTTCAAGAAATACTTCAAGCAGAAATACCTCTCTGAGAGGTATTATGATTATAAGATCAAATAATTCCATGAGATGAAATTGGGACAGCAGACCATGGAAGTGTATGCCAACACGTTCTTGGAACTTCTAAGGCATGTCAGGTACATTAAAGAGGAAAAGATAAAAATCCAATGTTTTCTAAGTGGATTACCTCGGTCCTACAAGGATATAATTGAGTTTTATGAACCTATAAATCTGGAAGAAACAATAAGGAAAGCTAAGTATTGCTATGAACAAAGTGAGAGTAAACCTGATATCCATAAGGCTTGGAAGGACAAGAGAAATGAAAAGTATGATTAGAGGAAGAAAGGTTTCATACCTTCTAACTTTAGGAATCAGCAGAAGCAACCATCCCAAGATGTGAGTAAGCCAACTAGAGCAATTGGAGAACAACCAAGAGATCCACAACATAACATAGAGCCTCTTCAATGTTGGAAATGTGGAGGACCCCACATGTGCAGGAATTTCCCACTTGACGATGGGTATGTAAGGAAGGCTCATAACATTCAAGAAGAAGAAAGTGTGGGTCAGGTTGCAAGGACTATTCCTAGGATCTATGTAGCACTGGAGGACCTCCATGAAGACCATCAGTCAACGGTGACTGAAGTTGTAAGTAAGATTACTAATCAATCTGTTTCTGTTTTAACTGACCCTGGATCTACTCATAGTTACATTACTCCTAGAGTAGTTGAGATTTGTGCTTTTAAGAAGTTAAAGCATATCAAGTCATGGTTAGTCCAGCTAGCCACTGGAACTAAGAGAAAGATCAGTGAAGTGGTAGAAAAGTTTCCATTAGTTATGGATGGATGGTCACTTATGCAGATATGAATGTTCTACCACTTGGTTCCTATGATATCCTCATTGGAATGGATTGGTTGGAAGCACACAGGGTAAAGCCTAATTCTTACAACAAGACTTTTGAGTGCTTAGATGAGGAAGGAAACTTAATGGTTGTAAGAGGCATTCCAAGGTGATTTCTATTAGACATATTTCAGCAATGCAGTTGAAGAAGTTTTGTAGGAAAGGTTGCAGAGTGTATGCATCCCATGTGTTGGAGGAAGTAGAGAATGAAAATCCTAGGTTGGAGGACTTTCAGGTGTTGTAGGAATTCAGGGATGTGTTTCCTAATAAGATTCCAGGGCTTCCTCCAAAGAGGGACATTGATTTCATAATTGAACTTGTGCCAAGAGCAGCATCGGTGTCCAAGACATCTTACAGGATGAGTACACCCAAAACGCTAGAGCTGAAGATGCAGCTGCGAGAGTTGTTGGAAAATAAGTATATCAGGCTGAGTGTGTCTCCTTGGGGAGCACCAATTCTGTTTGTGAAGAAGAAAGATGGTACACTCAGGATTTATATTGATTAAGGACAGCTGAACAAAGTCATGGTGAAGAATAAATACCTCTTACTTTGAATTGATGAACTTTTTGATCAAATGAGCAGAGAAAAGGTATTTCCCAAGATTAACTTAATGTCTGGTTACCATCAGGTAAGAATCAAGGATGAAGAGATTCATAAGAAAACCTTCAGAGCAAGGTATGGGCATTATGAATTTTTAGTGGTACCATTTGGTCTCACAAATGCACCCGCTACATTTATGTTCCTTATGAATAGTGTTTTCAACAGGTATCTAGACAAGTTTGTTCTTGTATTCCTTGATGACGTCCTCATTTATTATAAGAATGAGGAAGAGCATGAAGAACATCTGAGACTAGCATTGCAATTGCTCAGGGAGCATAAGTTGTATGCAAAGTTGAGCAAGTGTGACTTCTATAAAGATAGGATCATTATTTGGTTCACATCATCTTAGATGAGGGTATATTGGTATACCCTGAGAAGATTGAGGCCATTATGAATTGGCCTACTCTGAGGAATGTGACATATGTAATATATTTTATGGGCCTTACAGGTTATTATAGGAGATTCATTGAGGGATTATCTAAGGTTTCACATTCAATCACTTCTTTGAAAAAGAAGAGGATGAAGTTTGAATGGACACAAATATGTGAGGAAAGCTTCTAGCGGTTGAAGAATATTCTCACAAGTACACTCATTCTAAAGATTGCAGACCCAGAAAAGTATTTTATGGCATGTGCATGTGGTCAAGGACTTGGAGGAGTTCTCATGCAAGACAACCACGTGGTATGCTATGAGTCAAGAAAGTTTAAGGATCATGAGAAGAACTATGCCACTCATGATTTGGAACTTGCAGCCATAGTAAATTCTCTCAATATGTGGAGGCATTACTTAATGGGAAGAAAGTTTGAGTTGAGGACAGACCACTGTGGTCTGAAATATTTGTTTGATCAGCCTACTCTAAATACCAAGCAAGATAGATGGTTGGAGTTTTTATGTGAGTTTGACTTTGATATCAAACACATAAAAGGAAAGGAAAACAAAGTGGTTGGTGCACTCAGCAAGAAACTACATGAAATTCACTTGGCATCTCTTCATATTTTCTAGTCAGACTTGAGACAACAGATTGTTAATCATGTTGCTGAAGATGAATTGTATGTGCAGGTGAAAGATAAATTGCAACAACAAAGTATTGAGAAGAGGTATGAGGGATATAAATTGGAAGAATATGGGCATCTTACTTATAAAAATAAAATTTATATTCCAAATGTAGAATATTTGAGGAGAGTTGTTATGGATGAGATCCATCAAGCTCCATATTTTGGTCACCTGGGATATCAGAAGATGATTTCTACGACCAGAAAGAAGTACTTTTGTCCAGGAATGAAGAAGGACATTGTTGAGTATATTTCAAGGTGCATGAAATGTCAGCAGGTGAAGGTTGAGCATCAACACCCAGCAGGTTTGTTGTAGCCTTTGCCAATTCCAGAATGGAAATGGGAAGTTGTTTCCATGGATTTTATTACAGGATTTCCAATGACTTGGAGACAACATGATTCTATCATGGTTGTGGTGGACAAGTTGACAAAGGAAACACATTTTATACCTGTTAATTCCACACATAAGAATGATGACATTGCAAAAATATTCATGAAGGAGATTTTCAAGTTGCATGGATTACCTAAGGCAATAGTTTCTGACAGGGATGCCAAGTTCACTTCCAATTTTTGGAAGGGGTTGTTTTCATATTTGGGTACAAAGCTCAATTTCAGTGCTAATTACCATCCTCAGAATGATGGTCAGATGGAGAGGGTGAATCAAGTGTTGGAAGACATGCTTCGCAGGTATGTGATGGACAAGACATCCAAGTGGGAGGATTATCTACACTTGGTAGAGTCTGCTTATAATAATGGACAACAAGCATCCTTGGAGATGAGTCCTTATGAATCTTTGTATGAGAGAAGGTGTAGTACACCTGTGACCTGGGATAATCCTGTGAACAACTTTGTGCTTGGGCCAGAATTGCTCAAGGAAATGGAGTAGGATTTTGCTAAGACCATGCATGAATTTGAAGGAAGCCCAAGACAAATAGAAAATCTATGCAGATAAGCATAAGGTTGATAGAGGTTTCAGTGTTGGGGATCCTATTTACCTCAAAGTGAGGGAAAATAAGATTTCTTTGAAGCTTGGAAATTCTGCCAAGCTGTCACCTAGATATTGTGGGTTGTTTAAAGTGATTGAAAGAATAGGGACAGTTGCATATAGACTTGCATTGCTTGCTAACACTAGAGATAATAATGTTTTTCATGTTTATTTTCTTAAGAAATATATACATGACCCTAACCATGTGATTGATTGGGATGTGATTTAGGTGGAACTCAAGTGAGAGTTTCGAACCAAGCCATTGCACATCCTCGATAGGAAGGTCACCATGCTCCGGAATTGAGCCATATGAGAAGTAAAGGTGAAATGGAAGCACTACGGTCATGAGGAGGATACTTGGGAGATAGAGGATGCCATGTGATTGGCACATCCATTCTTGTTCAATTTTTTAGAGCACTGAGGTGGTGCCAGTGTAGAATTTTCGTTCAATTTTGTTAAGCACTGAGGACAGTACTGTTGAAGGGGGAGGGGATTGTAATACCTCGATTTTGACCCCATGGTATTAATATTGTATGTGATGTATATATTGTATTGAGATCATGGCATGGAGCTCAAGGCCAAGGCCTTGTCACTGATCTAGTTTTCTATATAGGTGATCAAGGTAGATACCTATGGTGATAGTGCTAAGTCAAGCATAGTGTATATATTTTGATATATCATGTAATTATGCAAATTAATAAAATACCACATCTAGCTATGGGACTGCAAACATTAAAGAGATGGGGGCATGATTCCACAAGGGATAGGGTGGGGAGTTAGTCAAACCACCTGATCCAATAGGGTGTGACCGGGTGCCAATGGAGAAACCCATGTACCTCGACTACCTTTTTGTCCTCTACCCTCAATCATTAATTCCTTCCAGAAATTAGATGAGGTAATTAATGTCTGGGGTAGTGCAAGGCATGGTAGACTGCAGTCTATGCAAGCCTGCAACCTGGGGGAAGCTGCACTTTTGCTTATGTGGGAAGAAAGCACGTGATGCATTCCCAGTCCATCAGAGGAGGTCGCATTTGGGTTTTTATCACTCCTCATTCATTCGAACCATTCCATTCCATTTCATCATTGTTCAGTGGATTCTACCATGGGATATCTCCATACTGCTCTTGCATGTTGTGCATTCACCTATGATACAAAACCGTGGTTTTTTTTCTTTGATTTTCCATCCCTGACCCTGTCGTCATGTTGGTTCACTTCTTGGGACTATAGAACCAGTTATCTACAAGTATTTTCCTTTGTCAAGCAAAGGGATCAGGGGTTCGTGGTTTGGACGGTTCAATTTCACTCTCTTAAGTCATGGAAAATGTTTCCACAATGGGTTCCTATGTCAAAGAGTGAAGCCTGTATGGTTGTGTTTCCTTGTGGTTTGTTGTGTAATGCAACCCGGTTTGGGTATGAACGATACCCAAGACTTAGGAGTGGAAGAGACAAGGAAGGGGATTGATAAACCTAGTGTAGAAGGAACCTTAAGAAAAGATAAGAGTGGCTGGTGAAAAATATCTACACATCCTGAAGAGCACCAGAAGGGAAGGCATAGCCCAAGGGACTGTGTGGCAAAGAAGGGGATGCTTCCTTCTGTTGGGTGTGTAGGTGTCATGGTTCCAGGCCAGATAAATCTTGTGGAGGTGTCCTTATCTCTTAAGTGAACCACTAGCTTAGCCATTCTACCGTTCCACTGCCTTAGAATCCTAATAAACCCAACTTGAAGGATCGCTTGGCCGGTAGTGTGATAAACCCATTTGTTGGCTTCGATGCATTTTTTTGTGTTTGGCCTTATGAGAAATCCTTGGTTGGACAACTTGATAAACCCAACTTGAATGATGGCTCGGTTGGTAGCTTGATAAACCCATCTATTGGATTGGATGGTCCTTAAACTGATTGCTGACTTGACTGTGAACAATATGAGAAACCCAATAGTGTTGGCTTATAAGCCTGCAGCCTGATAAACCCAATTGGTGTTGTCTTGGCTAGATATTCTGATAAACCCAAATGAAGGTTGGTTTGACTTTGTGCATGCTTTGGTCTAGTTGTGTGTAAGTCCGTTGCACCCTAGTTTCTTGTGGGAATCATGCCCAGCTCGGGGGTGGTAGTGTGTTGAGAGATTAGTGAAAACACTGGCATATGGTTGGGTGGAACGTTGCAGCGACATAGCCAGTTGTGGGACAACTTAATCATCAAGATAAGTATTTCTGTTATATGTGTTTATGCCATGAATTATCTATGAATTTCTATGTTCATGTTGAATTCTTGTTGATGATCAAGTAGAGGTTACTTATGTATGAATGTCCCTGTATTTTCTTATTATGCATTGTATGTTTTATACATTTTACTTCCGTGCATGCTTGGTATCTCTGTGATGCTTTTGCCCAAGTTCATAGAGGTAAAATCTAGTTACAGGGCAAAAAACGAAGCTAAGGTAAGAATCATTGAATTTTCTCCCCTTGGAATCCACCTGCAGAAGGCGGAAGGCGAAAAACTGAAGAGGAAAAGTTGAACAGGACAGATTCGTTGAGTTTACACACCCTAGGATCTGCTTGCAAAAGGCGGAAGGAGGGAGGTGGAAAGGGAATTTGAAAAGAAGGCAGGAAGTGTGTTTTCTAATTTCCAAAGTCTGAGGTCGGAAGGTGAAAGTCAGAAGCGTAGAAGAATTCCAAGGAAAAAATATAATTTTCTAATTTCCTCCTTCCAAGGTGTGGAAGGAGGAAAGAGGAAGTGCGGAAGGTGTACGGAGGAAGGTTGATAATGCACTTCAAAGAGCCTTTGATTTTTCCTATTTCCGAGTTCTGAGGTGCGGAAGGTGGAAGGTTGATAATCCAATTCGTCAAGCCTTTGAATTTTCTGATTTCTGAGTTCTGAGGAGTGGAAGGTGGAAAGCGAAAGTGTGGAAGGAATAAGGTGAAAGGTTGATAATTCAAGTCGTTGAACCCTTGAGTTCTTGGATTCCGAGTTCCAAGGTCAGAAAGGCCAAAGGAAAAAGGTAGAGGGAGAAGTGCGGAAGGAACATGTCTAATGCAGAAATGGTGTTTCTGGTCATAGAAGGGATCCGTGAAGGGAGAAAAGGTTGTTACAGTGCTTTCTAAGTTTGAGAAAGAATATTGAAATGTGTGTTAATGTCCATGCTCTATGTTTCTAAGGAGAACATGGGTTCTTGAGGAAATTTTTTTAATTAATCTGCATTATGGGGTATGGAGACGCTACGGGAATCTATTGTTTTCTTCCCACGAAAATGGTAACTCGATTTCCATTTATAATACAGGAAGCTATGTTGCTCGTTTTTTCATAGAAAGTTTCATTTTCAATAACAAGTAGATCTAGTGAATCGTTTATTGTGTTCTATTAGCTTTTTGTTCAACATTTCATACTCTGAGAAGTGCTAATGCACCTCTATCATCGAAAACTTGGATCTTTAGATTCCTTCCCTTTGACACTCCTCATTATCTGCAGCTAATGCAACTTAGAGATGCCATTTAGATCCAATTGGAATCTAAGGAAGTGATTTTATGTGACATCGGATTTGGGGATAAACATTTCTGTAAACCAATAGAAGTTCATACAATAATCTTGGATTTTAAATGCATTCTAGAAAAAGCAAGAGGAAACGGGTAGCAAAGTGACCATAGTCATATTTTTTTTCGTAATGTACACGTAGTCCATCCTTACCTTCATAAACATGAGTTTTATAACTCCTTGAATTTTGTGGGCATGGTTCACTAGACAATATCCCCTCGAACAACACCTTTAAGGTTCATTGGAGCTCCTCTCCTCGAGAGCCCATAAAAAAGTAGATGTCCTCTATTGTGATTTCCAAAATTTCCCCTTTGAGCATGAACGCACCATGGCCAGGGTCCCAACAATGAACAAATGTATGAAGAAAGCCCCCTAAACCCCAAATCCCGTACCTTCAAGGTGACAAAACAAGCACAAGTATTCTCCATATTTTCTTTGTTTCCCTCTTTCTGAAAAATACAAAATTCAACCCATGTGGCATCTCCACCCTCCATGAATTTTTTTGTTTAAAAAAAAAATAACAGACGTTGTTAAGAACTCTTCAAATTTTCTAAAAAGAAAATAAAAATGGGTAGTAATGTAAATACTTCTCCAACATAAGCAGAATTAGCAATGCAAATTGTTATCAAAGAGAAGCCAAATTACCTTAGTCTTCACTTCAACGGTAACGTCTTCATGGATTCCAAATATCGTCAATCTAGGGCTTCAAGGAGATAAGTATCAGGCAATAACCAACCATTTCGTTGTATATAATACTGGATTCAGATTCTTCTTTCAAACTCTCTAATTCAACTTCATAAATGGACTAGAGATTGATCAACCTTTTGTAACCTTCCCACTTTAAATTTTTACCCATCAAAATTAATAATAATTTAATTAGATTTTTGAGATTCCTTTTATATGAAATAAGAAATTATTTTCACATAAAATTATTTAACTTATTGAAATATTTATTTTTCCCAATATTTCTAATCACTTTATCCTTCTTAATAATAATAATAATAATATTTATTTAACTCATAAAAAGATTTTTATTGAAATATATTATTAAAAATACTCAATTATGATTTGCGAAAACAAAGTTAAATGACCAATCACTCTTAATAATAATAAGAAATTACAAAATAAATGTATTAATGATTATAAACTAAAATTAAATATAAATAAGTATTTGATTGTATCATATTAATTAACTCATTAATTTTAATAATTAATTCATAATAAACTTTAATGGTATCCAAAATTTGGGCATCCATTACACTCACCCCATCTATGTAAACTGTTGTGTAACTATGTGTTTGAATTTTTGCTCACTCAATTGATCAAAATATGTTGTATGAAGATTTTATTTTTCTTATTAATTCACTTACATTGATTCTAGATAAAACTCCATTTAATGAGATAAACATTCCATGGTCCTATATAAATGTCATCTACTTTTGTATTATAAGAATCAACTACTTTTTGCTTTAGTATCTATCTTATTTAAACCAATAATATATTGTGTCACTATCTTTTAGGAAGCCATTACCTTTCACAACATTTGTTTAATGTTTTAAGTTGAATTGTTAGTAAATTTTTTGAATTTATTGATTTTGCATTTTGATAGTATACACGTTTTTAACAAAAAGAATGTGTAATCTTTCACATATATTAGAATACAAAGCAAAATCCAAATCAACATAGAGTTTCATACCCTAATTCACAACTGGTTTTATGAGAAAAAAACATTAAAGAACAATAAAAATGTTCAAAACACATCCATTTATGGCAAGTGGAAGTTTAAACAAATTCTTACTCGGGATTTTGAAAATTAAAAACAAAAACATAAATAGTTATTCAAAACATGGATTAAAAAAACCAATTCATATCAGATAAAAACTATTAAAAAGATTAATACAAATACTTATCCAATTATAAGATCACAAACCAATTCATATCATATATATCAATTAAATAAATTTTAGTATTGTAGTTTCACATATATTTTCAAAAATTTAATAACTCTAAAAACAAACTCGTGATGCTAACATCACCTATAAGGCAAAATCTCAAAAGACCTGCGTCGTTGCTCCAATAACACCATCACGGTAGACACATAACAATAAAGGAACAACTCAATGCTCAAGCGCGGGGAAGAATGATTATCTATATCTTTATTTGTTGAATTTCTATCTATATATATATATGAGAGGGGAATGGTAATTATATATCTTTATTTAATGAATTTTAATATATATATATAAAGAGAGATTTTTATACTTTGATGGCATAGTTTTTTATAATATTTATGTCGAAGGCGTTTTCTCTATGGAGACGCAGTCTCGCAAGATTCCTCGTTTTCCTGGCCATTAACATTCTGGCATGCTTAGGCTTTATTCTCTATGGAGTTAAAACGCTCAGGCTTTATTCTGTACCACAACATCTCCAATTGAACTACCAAAGCGTGCTTGGTCTTCCTTCTTCTAGACGTGTTCACCAAGTTTCCTTCGAGCACTTCCGAGGAAGTCTACCAAATCTTCTGCTACCATTGCTGGCCTTAATGTCATCACAATCATTAATGAACTCACCGCTGCAGCTATAGCTTATGGGTATCATCAAAGCTCACAATCCTGGTTCTGATGCTCTGGTGTTTTGAGCCTGGTATTGATTGTTATTCAGTTATGTATTTTTTGGCAATACAGTTTATGTGTGGGTTTGATTTATGGCTTCGTGTCGTTGAGAGATTACTTATTTTACTGTCGGTCTTTATTTTTTTGCGATAATTATTGCCTTTTCCTCTTATTTGCGGCTCGGTCTTGCTCAATGTTCCATCTCCATCTTGCTCAATTGATTTGCTTGATAATTTTCAGTCTTTTCTTCTGCTTGGATTCCCAATCTCGACAGTATCATGGAAACCACTCGTTTTGTGCGCTTTCTATAGAAAATGCAATTCTGGGAGAACATGTTATCCGAGTTTTGTACAGTCGACTTAAGGAGCAATCCACCGGATCCGATTTGACTACCTTTTTGAACGAAAAGGGGGACTTTATGTCCTTTTTGTATATTTAGCGTGATAGATGGAGCTGCCAATTCAGCTTTCTCTAGATTTCCTTCATCTTTCTTTAAAACAAAATCATGGGGCTGAATCTAACGACTTCAAAGACTTGCACTGCGGAATGTGGAAATCGGAAATACATATAGTTTTATTACTAGCTTGTAACTTCCGATTTCTGAAGTACAAAGAAACACCGAGAGGGTAAAATATTGAGTCTTTACCGCAACAAACTCTCTGCAATAGACCTTTCCTGATGGCATTGTTTGTTTACATAACTCAAAACTGAGATTCGAAAAGCTAACATGCCTTCTTTCCCCACTTCCACACTTCTGCATTGCCGCCCTTCCACATTTCCGCAATTTTGTTCTTCTGCACTCTCCAATTTGAACATTTGAGTATAGGTTGAAAGGATGGGTAAAATAAAAATCAATATATCTCAATGAAAATCAGGTCTTCCGCACTCTCAGACCTTCATGATTTCCGGTTCCGATTGAGGAAGTCAGCTCCTTTACTTACAAAACAAGTTCACACAGTTTTTGATTTCCGGTTCGTCTTACGAAACAGGTTCCCACAGTTTTCAATTTCCTGTTCCTGATTATCATTAAAAAACCTGTCATTGTTTTTTTATGAAATAAAATTTTTAATTATATGTCCTTATGTTATAATATGTCCTTATTGTTACATTCATTCATTCATTCATTTCTTTATTACATGTCCTTTTTGTTATATGTCCTTCTATGTGTTATACTTTAGGTCTTATCGCGAGATCTAAATGTTATTAGCTAACCCGCAATCTGCATTCCACAATTGCAGGATGCGAGATCACAAAAATAAGAAGTTTATGTTGCGTGTTACAACCCGCAATTCACAACCACTTATGTGCGTGAGTCAGACATCCCGCAACCCGCATCCCACAACTTTCAATGTAGATTGTGGGATCTTGAAGTTTATATATTGTCAAATTTCCATCCTGCAATCCGCCATTTGCGGGATGGCCGACTCGCGCACACAAAATATCTCTGCATCCCGCATTTTGCGGGATGCAGAATAACAAACTTTTCAAAGTTTTCTGTTGCATGTTCCCGCAAAAAAAATCACAAAACTCACAAAATAAAAGCGCGATAGTTAATAAAATTTAGAGAGAGGCTGTCATTTATTTCCATTCTCTTTTTTCACTTGTGAGACAGGTTTTCATTTTTTTCCATTTTATTTTTTCTTCCATGAGGAAGGGTCTTATTTCTTGCCTCTACTATATTTTTGAATTTTGTGTTGTTTAATTTTTTTTTTTTTTTTAGCATTTTAATCTTTATGTTGTGTGTCGCTTCATTTCCTGTTGAATTTGAATTCCTTTCATAATTGAGACAAATAGTGCCTAGACAATTAATTGATACACTAAGACACAAAATCGAGGCATCAATTTATCCATTTGCACAAAGCAACAGGCTTCTAGAGGTGTTTGAAACATAAAACCTATCGTTCAATTTATCAATTTATCAATTTAATATTAATTATCAATTGAGCATTTAAGTACAGGTTGAAAGGATGGGTAAAATAAAAATCAATATATCTCAATGAAAAACAGGTCTTCTGCACTCTCATACCTTCATGATTTCCGGTTCAGATTGAGGAATTTGGCACCTTGACTTACGAAATAGGTTCTTGCTAAATTTTCGATTTCCGGTTCCCGATGCAGAAGTTAGCTTCTGGACTTTTGAAGCTTGCAATTCTTCACTTTCTCGAGATCTGCACTCCCCTTTTCCGCACTGTTGTTGAAATGATCTGTACAAAAACCAGTCGTTGTATTTTAATGAAATAAAAGTTTTAATTATATGTCCTTATGTTATAATATGTCCTTATTGTTATATTCATTCATTCATTCATTTCCTTATTATATGTCCTTCTATGTGTTATACTTTAGATCTTATCACGACATCTAAATTTTATTAACTATGGCGCTATCTGCATCCCGCGATTGCGGGATGCAGGATCACAAAAGTATGAAGTTTATGTTGCATGTTACAGCAACAAAATCACAAAATAAATCACTTCCCGCAGCCACTTTTGTACGCGAGTCGGACATCCCGCAACCAGCATCTCTCAACCTGCAATGCGGATTGCGGGATCTTGAATTTTATATATTGTCAAATTTTCATCCTGCAATCCGCCATTTGTAGCATGTGGGTTGCAGGATGTACAACTCACGCACACAAAATATCTCCGCATCCCACATTTTGTAGGATGCGGGATCACAAAAGTACGAAGTTTATGTTGCGTGTTACAACCTACAATCCACAACCACCTTTGTGCGCGAGTCGGACATCCCGCAACCTACAATGCAGATTGCGGGATCTTGAAGTTTATATATTGCCAAATTTCCATCCCGCAATCTGCCATTTGCAGCATGCAGGTTGCGGGATGTCCGACTCGCGCACACAAAATATCTCCACATCCCTCATTTTGCAGGATGCAGAATAACAAACTTTTCAAATTTTTCTGTTGCATGTTCCCGCAAAAAAAATCACAAAAATCACAAAGTTAAAGCGGGATGGTTAATATAATTTAGACAGAGTCTGTCATTTATTTCCATTCTCTTTTTTCACCTGTGAGACAGGTTGTCATTTTTTTTTTCATTTTCTTTTTTCTTCCATGAGGAAGGGTCTTATTTCTTGCCTCTACTGTATTTTTGAATTTTGTGTTGTTTAAATTATTGTTTTGATTTAGAATTTTAATCTTTACGTTGTGTGTCGCTTCATTTCCTGTTGAATTTCAATTCCTTACATAATTGAGACAAATAGTGCCTAGACAATTAAGAGATACACCGAGACACAAAATCGAGGCATCAATTTATTTGTTTGCACAAACCAATAGGCTTCTAGAGGTGTTTGAAACATAAAACCTATCGTCCAATTTATCAATTTAATTTAATATTATATTATTATTTTACCATTTAACATTTACCTTCAACTTACCGCAAGGTAGAGTTTCCGTAATCCGCAAAGGTAAATTGATAATCAATTTATTACTTTACCTTTCAGAATGCAGAAAGCAGAAAGGTAAATTGATAAATTGATTATCAATTACCTTTCCACTTTCCGTATCATATATTGAAATACTCCTATACTAAACAAGTTAAGTTGTTCAAATGTTGGATAAGTTGCGGTTTTTAATATGATTTTTATGGAGAAAAGATTTGAAACTGTCGCATTGGATAACTAGTTGCTGAAGTTCAGAATTTGTGAATGAACTATCAGATAAAAGACATCAAAACTCAAAAATGAATGTTGGCTTATGCAAAAAAAAAAAAACATTGAACACAAAGCTACCATACCCTAATGTCCAAAATAGCAAATGAAATCCAAGAGCCATAAAATTCATTTTAAAGGTGGAGATTATACACATGTTTGTTGAACACTTAATTCTTAAAAACGAGCATTTTTTAATTTTTTAAGTAAATTCAGGATGTGTATTACAGCATTATGAAGGTACATAGGCAATATACATCACAACCCTTTTTTCATAGTTTTGCGACATATACAGAAATACTATGTGTTCAAATACAAACATGTGGATGTTCCTTTTTCAATTTTCGACAATTCGGTACTCGGAAATCTATGTTGTATGTTTTGAAATAAGGAACATACTATATTCCAATATCAAATTTTGCAACATAAGTAGAAATAATATGTGTTCAAATAGAAACATGCCAATGTTTCTATTTCCGAAATTTTGAAATTCGAAATCTCGATTTTCATGCTTTATTTTCACTGTTTATACTTAAATAAAATATTTTAATGCATATTTAAATAATGAAATAGATTATAACAATTTAAAATATGTATAGTGTCATTGTTTGCAAAGTGAAAAAAAAATTACAATGTGAATATGTTTTGGAATGTCAAAACTCGGAAATCGAAAATCTGTTAAATAAGAGGAAGGGCATCTTATTTTTATAAACGAACACTCAATTTATACACAATTATAATGTTGAACCAGCTAAAACATGGAAACATTTTGATAGGTTTCGGTAGGTAAATTTGCAATCGTTGTAAAGGTGAAAAGCTTGCAAGTCTGAAGAATGCTTTAGCAATGTAAAATACTTGATGCTGAAAAGAGCTGGAATAGAAAGATGCTGAGTTGGATAATTTCAGTGTAGAGAAATATCCATCTATGAGAAAGAGCAAAGCATTTGATATCCTACTTCAAAATATATAGCATAGTAGCATATTAGGAAAGCCTGAAAAATAGCTTTGTTTCACTTTCATTATTCATGATGATGGAAAACAATTGGGAAGAAGGGTAAACAAATAATGATACCCTTTATGTAAGTTGCAGCGAGTAGAGAAATAAGAGGTGTAATCTTCACCAATCCCTTGTCTCTCCAGAAACTATAGGCCTTTCATTGGAAATAGCTGTGGAAACTTATCTTCCCATCTCTTCCCATTCTGCGCTTTGATATCATCATGATCTCAGATTTTTCTTTGGCAGTCATGAGAGCGGAAGCAATGACGTTGATGAGTGTAGTTTTTGTGAATATACCAAATCATAAATGAGGTCCAAATGATTTTTTCCTCAATAGGAGGGTCTATTTAATCACTGAATCTTACAAATTTTATCACGAGTTCAGGAATTTCATGGTGTAATATATATCTATAACTTGGTATTAATGTGATCTGTATATAATTCCGTTATCTCCTGCAACATGCGAAAGGTCACTTAAACGGTGATATGAAAGCTCGAAATGCGAGCAGAATCCGAGATGTCAAATATATTAGATTTGAAAGACTCGGTGTTTTGAGTGGGTGATGTTGACAATGATTTAATGATCAAGCAAGATAGTTCATATATATTACGTCATCATATTAATCGCAGAAGTGATTGTTACCCTCATTCTTTGGAATTTTGCTCATTGAACTTAGACAAAAGTGTTTTATACACAATAACAATGTTGTAGAAGCTTAAAAAGAACAAAATGTGTCAATAATCATTATTTTGATAATACAAAAAAGGTAGTAAACACCAAATCGTAACGCTACAAATTGATGTGTTGGACATTCATCTGTGCTACAATATTCAGCCATTTCCATACGTTTTGCTGCTAAATTTCCATACATTTTCCTAACTAAAGTGCCACCATTTCCATATGTTTTTGCACTTCTTTTCTTGTATAGACCCTTCTTCGAAAGTTGAACTCCCAAGTTATCTTCCCATCTCTTCCCATTCTGGCCTTTGGTATCACCATGTTGGAAATTTTTTCTTTGACAGCCATGTGAGGGGAAATAATGACGCTCAAGAGTCCAGTTTTTGTGCATATAAAAAACCATAAATGAGGTCCAAATGATATTTGGCTTAGTAGGAGGCTCTATTTATTCACTAAATCTTACAAATGCTATCATGACTTCATAAATTTCATGATGTAGTATATATCTATAACTTGGGATTAATGTGATCTATATATAATTCCCTTATCTCTTGGAGACCGCGAAATGCCACTTAAACTGTGATATGAAAGACCGGAATGGGAGGAGAATCCAAGATGTGAAATATGTTGCGGTTGAAAGATTTGGTCTTTGGAGCTCGTGATATTGATGGTGATTTAATGATTAAGCAAGATATTTCATATATATAATGATTAAGCAACAAGGATATATTTATACCATCATAAGAAGGCATCAATAAAGTGACAAATGTCAGGTTTATGCACTATGGGATAACTTAAGGCTAAAAACATGTGAGGGTAACAGTCACTTCTGCGATTACTATGATGACGTGATAATATTTTAGTATGTTCAAGTGACCTTTCGAGTTGTTGAAGAGATAAGGAAATTATATATTCAAGTCATAAGCGAGTTTATTTGGCCATAGGTATTTATACATTCAGTCTATTGCCGCATTCAAACCTGAATGTTCTGTACAAATTCTGAGGGTTTGCTGATCCTAAATAATTATTCATAGGGATCGTTCATTCTTGTTATCGATGAATATAGTCTTGGGGGATCTGATTTGAACCCAAAAAGATGCCCACAATTTATTCAGATCTGTACCCAAATCCTCCAAATGGCCAAAAGCAACTGAATTAAAATTCCTCTTTCTGGTTTGTGGAACACGGAAATCGAAAGTTACAAGTTACTAATAAAACTTTCTATATTTTGGGTAAACTTTCCCGAAACCCGCATCCCGCAAATTCTGGGTTGCATATTGCAGGAACTTCAACTGTATTATTATCATTCGCAACTTTCAGCATAATCATTGTATGCGTTAATTTTAGGTCACTGTTAGTTATTTTTAATTATTTCTTGCACACTTTATAATCTAAAATCAAAATCCCCAAAAAAACAATTATAAATGTCTTAACCTAAAACTTAAAAACTTAGTATTAATATGAACTCTCCCAAGGTAAAAAAAAGGTTGGCTTGGGAAAAGATAGAATATTTTTACCCTCTTGGAATTTTTTTGCACTACTGTTTCCATATTTTTTTATCTTATTTCCGGATTTTCGCTTTCCGCGTTGTGAAATGCGAAAATGTAAACTTTACATTTTTTTTTTCATAATCCAGTTTTTGTTCATATAAAAAACCATAAATGAGGTCCAAATGATATTTGGCTCAGTAGGGGGCTCTATTTGTTCACTAAATCTTACAAATTCTATCATGAGTTTGGGATTTTCATGATGAAGTATATATATATAACTTAAGATTAATGTGATCTGTATATAATTCCCTTATCTCTTGGAGACCGCGAAATGTCACTTAAACGGTGATTTGAAAGACCGAAATGGGAGGAGAATCCAAGATGTGAAATATGTTGCAGTTGAAAGATTTGGTCTTTGGAGCGCATGATATTGACGATGATTTAATGATTAAGCAACATATTTCATATATATAATGATTAAGCAACAAGGATATATTTATAACATCATAAGAAGGCATCGATAAAGTGACAAATGTCAAGTTTACGCACTATGGGATAAATTAAGGCTGACAATAGGTGAGGGTAACAGTCACTTGTGCGATTACTATGATGACGTGATAATATTTTAGTACGTTCAAGTGACCTTTCGAGTTGTCGAAGAGATAAGGGAATTATATATTCAAGTCATAAGCAAGTTTGTTTGGCCATAGGTATTTATACATTCAGTCTACTGCCACATTCAAACTCGAATGTTCTGTACAAATTTTGAGGGTTTGCTCATCCTAAATCATTATTCGAAGGGATTGCTAGCAATTTACAACAATAAAAATGGTAAATAAATCTCAAAAGATTAAAATATATATAGATTTTCCCAACTCTGTTAGGCCCGTAGGATCAAGATAAATGAATGATCGAGATTAGGCCTGCGGGATGCAGGATCTTATTATGATTTCAAACTTTATTTAATCGTTCCGCACACTGCATCCTGCACTTGCGAATTGTAGGATGCAGGATCATAAAATCGTTAACAGTTTATTCAAATATTCCTGTAACCTGCATACCGCATATGCGGGATGTGCGATGTGGGATGGGGGATGCGGGATCACAAAACTGTTAGAAGTTTATTTAATTATTCCTATACCTGCATACTGTATGTGCGGCATGCAGGATGCGGAGTGACTAACTGACACACACAATAAAATTTTAATTAGCTAAGTGCAGAACCTAGGAAAGAAAAGAATTTCAAGTTTCAAAAGTTCGGAAGGCAACTTCCGCATCCCAAACCGAAAAAGCTTAAAAGTGCAAGAACCCTGTTTCGTAAGTGGAGAAGCTGAATTCGACATCCCGAATCGAAAAATCTTGAAAGTGCAGGAACCCTTTTTCGTAAGTAGAGGAGCCGACTTCCACAATTCACAACAAATATCGGAAATCGGTAAGGTTGCAATCCACATTGCAAGTTGCGGGATGCTCGATGTGGGATGTCCCATATCTATGTAACCCGCAACAAACACTTTGTTTCTCTTCTCATCCCGCATCCCGCATCATGCGTAGCTTGCGGGATAGTTAATAAAATTTAGATATCGCGATAAGATCCCACATCCCACAAGTTTTAATCTCAACCGTTCATTTCTCTTAATCCTGTGGTCCTAACTGACCCCGAAAAATCTATATATAGGTCGGTCTTTTATGATTCCCATTGGCGAGATCTCTAAGCCTTTCTCCTTCCTTTTGAGCTCTATAAACGAATGGTTCCAACATGAAAAGTCTATTATAGAGAATTTGTTACAGTAAAGATTTAATATTTTTACCCTCTCGGCCACCTTTGAGTGACTATTTTTTAACTCCTCATGGAAGCAAATGATTAACTATTAGTATAATTACATAAGGAAAGGATTTTCTATCACTTTAGAAACTATTGTCATTAGGGTAGTTGTAGAACTATTACACACTCGTATGTTTTAAAGTTCTAAAACCCCGACTTGTAACATATTTAATGAACAAACACCTCCCTAATAACTACCCACCTAATCATAATCTTAAAAATAAATGACAACAAATGCCAAGGGTTGTAATCATTGTTAAATGTTTCATACAACATTAAAAGCCGAATGGACAAATAAAACTTGAAAGAATGGATTAAATGAAACAAATAAAACTTGAAATAATTACAATTTTTCTCTTAAGTACTAAAAAAAAATTCTAATTATACAAACAGAGCTTGAAATAATTTCTTAAACGAATTAATTGAGAGTCAATAAGGTTTGGTTCAGAGAATCACTTTAAAATTTTCTTTCATAGCTTTGGGTCAAGAGTCCAAATAATCCTGAAATGTAATTGAATTATTAACAATGTAAGAGGACTTGTAGTTTAACCATAGACTATTAAGATTGGTCTTATAAGCAAGCACTGTTTTCAAATAGATAAACCATAAATTAAGCACAACTATTGGGAAAAGAAAACCTTAACCAACTAACATTGTTACTAAAATTTTAAATATTAAGCACTCAAAACCTTGTCAAGTGTAATAATTATAATGAATTTGTATCTCTATTAGCATAAAATTACAGAAAGTTATAGCATTGGATTCAATAATCATGCTGGACTCCACCACTCCTCTGTCTATTGAATCAACCACATCTGCTTCCATGTTTGTGTGCAAATGAAAGTGGAAAAGCCATAAATGAAACAAATAAAACTTGAAATAATTACCATTCTTCTCTTAAGAACTAAAAAAACACGCTAATTAAACAAATAGACCTTGAAATAATTTCTTAAACGAATTATTTGAGAGTCACTAACATTTGGTTCAGACAATTGCTTTAAAAAATTCTTTCATAGCTTGGATTGTTATTTGAATCGGTTACATAAACTAAATTATATTGCTTTAAGTAAGTAAATTACATAAATATTTACCATTGCCCATTATTGACTACACAATATTAGTCTAAGTCTCTTGTTGAGAGTCCAAATGATTCTCAAAAGTAATTGAATTATTAACAATCTAAGAGGACCCCAACTTTAACCATAGACAATTAAGATTGCTCTTATAAGAAAGCAATGTTTTGTAATATATTAACCATAAACAAACCTTAACCAACTATTATTATGATATGACTATGGTCTGAAACCCCAAAATGCTGAAACTCTTATGAAATGTATTATTTATAATGAATTTGCATCTCTCTCAACATAAAATTATAGAAAGGTATAGCGTTGGTGCAATAAGCACACTAGGCTCAACCACTCGTTTGTCTATTGAATTAGCGATGTGTCCTTCCCTTCCTGTGTGTTTCGTGTTGAAGGATGCCTTTCTGCAAGGTTTCCACAGTGGCAAAGCACTTTATGTATTTCCTATGCTCAGCTTTGTCCACAATTCCCCTATGTCTTGATAACATTGTTGTATGAGGGGACTTTGAGAGGGTAAATCTTGTTCTCTCACCTCCCATGAAGTAGGATCTCCAACAGACAATACAGTGGGGTGTTTTTTCAACCTCATCACCACCTCAGAGAAAATTAGCAAGTTAGAATTACAAACAAGGTGATGAATACTTTGGACACCCGCCACCGCAGTACGAGCATTCACTCCGACTGGCTGTCGCTAAACATGGACCCCATATAGTGGGACTTTGGAAGCCATGACCTCTTCGAGGATTTTTGGGGAGACACTCCAGGGACATGAAAACTGTTGTATTGTGTAGCTGGAGGTATCACTATTTGGAAATATTCAATTTGCATCACATCTAGGCCCTGATGGTTGGCAATTTCCTAGTGCAAACAACTAGGATGATAAAGGAACATAATTTCATATTCGCCAACCATCAGTACCCCTTGAAAAATCAACTTTTCGAACCATACAGCCATTACTGTCTACAAGACAACTAAAGACCTCACATAATTGAGCACTTTTGGCCTTTCTCTCAGTGTTCATTCATCCCCATTTCTCACCACCTTCAGAGGGTGGCACTATATAGGGAGAGCTAGATAGACCCAAAAATAACTTACCAGCATAGTTGTACACTTAACAAATGACCATGATAACAATAGTATAGGTGATAGGTGAGCGAAAATCTTCATTCCTTGCAGAAAATCCAATCAAGTCATCTCCTCTCATATTCAATTATCATACTGCCCATGGAAAAGACCTTAGGTGTTATCCCATGTTGTTTCCCAAGTGGGTTAAGGCATTTGGACTTGAACTTCCTTGCCCTTTCGCCTATGCTGGAGGTGGGATGAGAGAAAATTCGGCTGACCACGTATCATTGCTTCGTGTATAGGCCAAATTTACTATTTCAAATATCTAAATTTCATGATGGATCCTCACATTTTGGACAACAGCCGATACTGAGGACATGGTCTTAACCTATAGGATGTTGGGAATGGCATTTGGGGACTCAATTACTAGTCAGAAAAAATAGATCATATGTGCGAATTCCTTTTCTGTACCAGGTTGATCAGGAGATTTTGTCCATGCTGTAAGATTTGGTTCATCAACCGATCTCGAAACTTAGAATAACGAATCCTTTAGCTCCACGTAGATTTCATTTATAATCCCTAACAACCTTTAAGTGTTAAGCTTGTTATCAAGATATTAGTCTTTTATGCACGCGATTTCAACATCAAGACAAAAGCTAACACCTGCACAATTTATCTAGACCGCCTGATCATGGAAACATTTGATATTTCAGCAAACAGGTCCCATTCAATCCATTCACGTAGATTTTATTACTAGCTTGTAACTTCCGATTTCAGAGTTGCAAAGAAACACCGAGAGGGTAAAATATTGAGTCTTTACCACAAAAAATTCTCTACAATAGACTTTTCCTGATGGCATTGTTCGTTTACAGAACTCAAAATTGAGATTCGGAAAGCTAACATGCCTTCTTTCCTCACTTTCGCACTTCCGCCCTTCCACATTTCTGCACTTCTGTTATTCTACACTCTCCAATTTGAACATTTGGGTACAGGTTGAAAGGATGGGTAAAATAAAAATCAATATATCTCAACAAAAAACAGGTCTTCCACACTCTCATACCTTCATGATTTCTGGTTTAGATTGACGAAGTCGACTCCTTGACTTACGAAACAGGTTCCCGCAGTTTTCCATTTTCGATTCCCGCAGTTTTCCATTTCCGGTTTTTAGCATACTTTAGATCTTATCGCGAGATCTAAATTTTATTAACTATGGCGCAATCTGCATCCCGCGATTGTGGGATGAGAGATCACAAAAGTACAAAGTTTATGTTGCATGTTACAACAACAAATTCAAAAAATAAAACACTTCCCACAACCCGCAACCTGCATCCTGCAGAATTACAAAATAAATCACTTCCCGCAACCCGCAATCTACAACCACTTCTATGCGCGAGTCGGACATTCCGCAACCTGCATCCCGCAACCTGGAATGCAGATTGCGGGATCTTGAAGTTTATATATTGTCAAATTTTCATTCCGCAATCCGCCATTTGCGACATGCGGATTGCGGGATGTCCGACTCGTGCACTCAAATTATCTCTGCATCCCGCATTTTGCGGGATGCAGAATAATAAACTTTTCAAAGTTTTATGTTGCTGCCGGCTAATTTGTATTATTTCTTACACAATTTATAAGCGAAAAATCGAAAACAAAAAACACAACAATTATAAATGTGTTAACCTAAAATTTCAAAACTCAGTAGTAATATGTAGTCTCCAAGGTAAGTCACAAAGGTTAACTTGCAAAAAGACATAATATTTTTACCCTCTCAACATTTTTTTGCACCTCTTGGTGCAAATGCTAGTATTGTTATTAGTGATACACTATATCTCACTTGGATTTGTCTTTGAAACGAGATATAGTATATGAATTATAACAACAATATTGACAAAAACAATGCTACACACACACACATATATACTTTCCATTGAACATTTCATGGCATACTTTTTTGTGAAGCATTTCATGATTAGTTTATTTGTTGTGTCTCTTTTGGTGTTTTGTGGTCTTGTTTGGGAGATAAATCCAATCATATATTTTCAAAAATGTATATGTACAAAAATCTTATGTTTTATGTTTTAAATAATTAGAATTTTTTGTTAGCTTATATAGTTTGGAGGTTTCTTACAAAATGTATTAGAGATTAAATAATAATTTGAAAACTAAATGGGCTATTATAACTAGTAAAAAATTAGAGATGAGTGACTAGGTGACTAAAAAAGCTAGTCACCACAATTTTTTCAAGGGATAAACGACCAAAATTGAGCAATTTTAAGTGATCCAACTAAAAAAGATTAAGACAAAAGACTAATTTAGTCACAGGATAAAATATACAACTAGCTAACAAGTGGCTAAAATAAAAATGACTAATGTAAACGAGTAATTTAATCATAAGAATACAAATATTACTAACTAACAATGAATAAGAATATGAATTAGTCATTTCTGTTAGTCATTTTTAGTTGTGCCATCCCAACAATGGAAAATTACAAATATGGCAATGAATTTGTACAGTTTACTAAAATTTAGCACTGCAAATGGATATAGAGACCCGGGTAACATCAATTGTCTTTGAATCCATCTAAAGTCTTAAATTTTAGTAAATTGTAATATTGTAGATGGTTTTAGAGACCCAAGTGACGTTAATTGTCACATTCAGCAATGGAAATTTGCAATTTTGACAAGCAATATAAAGACTCCATTCTATAGTGTTAAACTTATTTAGTAAATTGTGACACTCTATATGGATTCAGAGACCCCCTATGTCACTTAGCAATGTAAAATTGTAATTTTTGGCAAAGGAGTCTAAATATAATATAGATATTTACTTTAGTGCCAATGATCACAGTGTGCTAGCGACACACCAAATTGAGTTCAAAGCATTTTAGCGGGTTAATTATTTTAACATTTATAATAAATATTTACAATTATTACACGTCTAACATTAAATATAACTTTAGTTATGAAATAAAATATTAAAATTACTTGTGATTGGTTAAGAGTTTGTTTTCTTTAAACATAAAGAAATATGTTTTTTTAACATGAAAAAATAATATAGTGTAGATAAACTTCATTGTTTATACTGTATAAATAATCTCCATCATTTTTTTTATTTAAAAATTTCAATAATATTTTTTTAGTTAAAAAAAAATTTGTAGTGGCTAAAAAGAAATAAATACTTATGGAAAATGTTTCAATAAACCAATATCTTTTTTGTTGAAAAGGGAATAGAGGCATTGAATCATTTTAATGAACCATACAATATAGGCTCACAAATTTCATTTTTAAAGAAAAACACTAAATTTCATTTTAAAAGAAAAAAACTATAGACTAGGCAGAGGTGCTTTGGTCCTTCTTGGACAGACTAAACAATGCAGCTACCATTTGTGGGGTAAGCCGATTGAGGGGTAGTAGAGGTAAAATATGGTTTGGAGGAGCTATAATGTAATGGGCCACCGAGAGAGATTAGGAAAGACACACACGTGGAGGGTCACGTGGATGCGAAAAATGAGGCCGAAGGGTGAGAGACTTCCAGTGAAGGTGGAATGGAAGAGGTACCCCCTCGGTCTCTACACACATTGAAGATAGACATAGCTACAGGGACATCATGACAAATGTAGATCATAAATGTTCTCTTTATCATTTACCCATTGGATTCTAAAAATATTGAACTTTAAACTTTAGATTTTGTTGCCGGAAATATATGTCCATATATTCCATCAAAGGCTAGCTTGAACATATCACTTATTCACTTGTATAGTTGTGAGTGTATAAATTATGATGATTGAAAATTTTTAAGTGGGTAGTGGTAGGTTTCCCAAGCCACTTAGTAACGTGTGTGTCTAATATACAGATTTATGTTTGTGTCCAACTCAAAAGAAAAGTTAAAAGTAGTTCAATTCAAGGAAACTTTATGGGGACAAATTGTAGGGATTAAAAAATAATTGTGGGAGGATTTTTAATATGGAAAGTTTTTTTTTTTTAAATTTAATACATTATTCCAATCTTTATTAAACCCATAATGGTGAGAAACTGAATTGCTAACCCCTTTGGAGAGGGAAAAAATATTGGGTTCACCCCCGTATTTTCGGTAATTAAGGCCAAGATCAATTGGTTCGTCTTAATTTTTCAGTAATGGATTAAAATGACAGTTAATTCACCCTGACTTTTGCACCACAGGGCGAAGAATAGTTAGTTCTCACTCGATTTGAGGTCGTGGAACAATTGTTTCACTAGAATATGGAAACATTTGCCCTAAAATTCACATTTATACTTTCTTGGCCGAATCAACCATTGATTTTCATTAATGGAGGTCTCATTAGTGATTTTGATCTCCGTATTTTATGGTAAATTAAGAAATAGGTGGTTTTAGCCCCCAAATTTGTTAGGTGAAGAATTTTTTTCTTCCAAAATGGTTCAAATATGGGAAAAAACATGGAACGATTTAGTAAAATAAAAAAATGGTGATGATTTTCCCCCTATTTAAATTCATCCTGTAAAGACTCACATGAAGAATCATCAAATCTTTGCATGAAGCTTGATTTAGATTACAATTTCATAGTGGCTAAGTGGAAAGTGATTTGATATTGGCTAAGTGGAATATATTTTCTTTTGTTCAAGGTTCCATGGGGTCTGTAGTCTTTATAGAGGTTAGTTGTTCTCCATATCATGCTTCAAAATAGGTTTTTGGAAAGGTTCCTTAGGGTCTGTAGTCTTTACATATCAGGTTAGTTTCTCTCCCTATCATGCTTCAAAATAGGTTTTGGCAGCATGGGAGGCATCTAAGAAAGTGGCCACTACTATGATATGGTCATTGGAAATATACAATATAAAGAAGGACATCTCCAGATCTGAATATGGCTCTCACCAACAGGAAGAACCGTGGATGGTCTATGTTGTTAGTTATTACGATAATATGGCATTAAATTAGCAATGATTTTGACACGATATCCAATGAGGTGTTTTATAATAGTAAAATGGGGAATTTGACAAATGAATGAGGTGTTTTATGATCAATAGATGGTATTTTATTACGATGATTACAGTGGCATATAATATCCCAGCTAAGCAATGCCATTGCAAGTCTAGAAGATAGCATTGAAAATTGTTTGACCAGAGGATACTGGATATATACATAGGGGAGATCAAATCTAAACATAATGTTGACTACATGGGAAGGAACTGATTGGGACTTTATATCAAAGATCCTTATCTGCTTGAGGGTTTGGGACCTTGGGTTGAAATTTAATGCAATGGTTAAAGCTTTATTTTTGACATACCTCGAAAATGGTTGTTAATGCTTTCTTGCCTAATAAAATTTCTTTGCTCAAGACCATTTTCCAAATCTATCCTTAATGTTTTTACTTGTATGTATATGGTAATATATTCCATAGAATGATTTACCAGAGGTTGCTAATAAATGAAGGTAAAATTCAAGGTTTACTTATGCCTACAGGTTGTGAGATAAATCACAATATAATCATTTCAAAAACAACTCCGTTCTTCCGGTCCATCTCGTACTAATCAATTGAGGAACCATGGAATGCCTCAATAGTTTTTGTGAATATTTAAGCATTTAACATAAACAAGATTTATGTATTATAGGAGATGAGTATAGTCCTGATTGGTTGGTGAGGTTTGAAAAGGATTGATAGAGGCACATTATCAGATATTTGGGAATTCATTTTGGTGATGGTATTTCTCCTTATGAGGTGTGGGACTAGTACCTTAAAATATTGAATAACAAGTTCCAGAAGTTGTATAACAAGGATTAGCCAATAGCAAGAAAACCTACAAGTGTGAGTGCGATTAGTCAAGTTAGTCATGTTCACTATTGTTATTTTCAGCTTCCCTTTTTCACAAAGTTAGTGTCATGTCCCCACCCTTCTACCAGACGTGACGATAATGCTAACATTCTGGGAAATCTAACCCCATGAACATAAAATAAAATGCATTGAACTTAAACATACACAGATGTATAAATGATTATCAAACAACGGAAGCAATTTCATTCATTCACAACATTTAACAGGTTCATATGGATTTATAAAACAAACAGTTGCAAGGATTTAAACACAAGAATACTTATCTTAGAAGAAGCTTGTCCCGAAACCAACTGTGTCACTACAACGTTCCACCCAACCATAGGCCAGTGTGCTCATCAATCACTCAGCAACATTGCCACCCCCGAGCTAGGCATGATTCCACAAGGAATAATGGGAAACTAGCAAGCTCACACGTAGCCAAGGATACACAAAACTCAGGCAAGCCAACACATTTGTGTTTATCAGGATAAAAAGGACCTGGAAAGGTTGGCTGCTAAGCCAGTGAGCCCAATCCAAGAGCTATGGACACCTCCACAAGAACTAGACTAACTTCTGAGACATCCACACACACCCAACATAAGGAAGAATCCCCCTTTTTTCTATGCAGTCCCTCGGGCCATGCTTTCCCTTCCAGTGTTATTCAGGGGGTGCAGAGAAGAAAGTCAACCCTCTAGCTCTGTCTGTGAGGCTCCTACACACACTAGGTTTATCAAGCAATATCATAACCCATTTCCACTCCAAAAACAATTCAACCAAAACAACAGAGGCATACACAACAATTTCCAGATCTAGGATTGATAAAAATCGACTTGGGAGCCAAAAAATGAATTTGCAGATGGGTAAAAAAACCCCCTTAGTAGCAATTCAAATTCCAGATTCATTTATTTTATGGCCCTAACGATGCCAAAACGAACTCAATTGGCACCCAAAATTCATGGCTATCTTCCCCCCATTGGTTGTGCAACTCTGAAACATGAAATTCCCCAACGGTGGAGAGGTAGAAACAACACAAAAATGCCCAGGAGTGATCACAACCACTAAACATTAACAAAAAACACTTCTCGGTTGGGAAAAATGAAGAACACAATAGAGAACGTGAATGGAGAATTCCAGGAGCTCCAAAATCATGGGAAGACCAAAAAAATGAATGCCCCCAGGAATGAGCCGCATTTTTGGGCAATAACTTTCCCCATAAGTCAAAATCGCATTTACCAAAACTGATAGCTTCCCAAATTCGAATTTTGGGATGTCATACCTTGCCCATCCCATGCAATAACCAACTAAACCAACTTCTGGTAGTAATAAATGATTGGGTGAATAAGACAAGAAAGGTAGTTGACATTTTTTATGGGTTCTCCCTTTGACATTTGGCTTTTCCCCATTGGCCTCAAAGGTTTGAATATTCCCCCCCATTATCCTTAGGAAATCATGCACCCATCTCATTATTTGTTGCATTGACATAGATGGTTGTGGGTTTTTAATTAAATTGCATATTTACATGATGTCAAAAATTATAATGTGTCGGGTAGCACAAGATACCATCGGCACCGATTTAATCACCGAAACATAAAAACGATAATCCATGGTGGTCATTTTTTCCTTTAGCTCCACACTATGATTAATTACAATATATACATCATATGCATTTAATGTAAACGGGGTCAAATCCGAGGTGTTACAGTTAGTCAAACTTTCAGCCATTAGTTGTGGTCTATGTTTGGAGGTAATGAAGGACTTCCCATCATGCAAGGTAATTTTGAAATTTTCCAAAGGAAGAAGGTGGGATAGGTCCAATAGATATAGAAACAGAGGAATTTTTTGTTGTCAAGATGTTTATAAGATGTCTTCAACAAAAATCCATGTGGAAACAATTGATTATTTACATTATCATGAATACAACACACATAAATAACATACGAGGCTCTTTTAGGTTGTGTGATATCATTTTATTATCATGAGATTTCATAATTCTGAAGTTCTTTGTTTTGAAGGGAATTTGGGATTTGAAGGTAATTTCATCTTTGATAGTGTGGAAATTTCCATGTCCTATACATGGATGTGATCTTCCTTACACACCAATTTGGACTTGGAAGATTTTGAAATTTGGACATGACAATATTCATCAATCAAGACACCTAGCCAGGAAACTAAACCAAAATTGAGGGTGCATGAGGGAAATAATGGGATCTATTATCTATGCAATTTTGGACATTAAGTGTAGAAGTAGTAGTGTCTCTTGGGAAGAGAAAAACGTTTCTTAAAATGGAATAAAGCAGGAATCTATGATCTCAAAATATAATACTTGAGGATAATCCATTTAAAATGGATTGCCAAATAAGGAGGCCAATATGGAGGTACATGATATGCAGATTTGATAAGACTGTGAATAGTCAATTTTATAAATTGAAAAAGTTGTGTTCAATCTGGGTTCCTTACAAATTGAGGGAATTCTCCTAGTTAGTCATTTACTAAGGTTTCACAGTGAAGGATGGCTTGCAAAGTCCAATTTCACGAGCTTCATTTGCATTCAATGTCAAATTTTGTTGAGTTAGAAGTAAGGTTGTCACCAAAATATGTTGCATGAAGATATAATTTGAAAGAAGGAATTCATGAATTGAGTGACTTTTAGTTGGTTCTCTTAGCCAAATGTTATCAAATGGAAATTCCTAAACGTTGGTGCTTTCTAAACAGATATGAAGAATTAGGTTTATGTACTTGGTAGGAATTTTATTATTGGTGATAATCCCTTCAAGTTAATTGTTTAAGCTTCTACAAAAGAGAAGTGGGATATTTTTATCCTATGTGGAGGCTCTTAGTGTCAAAATAACAATATGAAGCACTTGTTGTTGGACCAGTAAACAATGTAACAACTTGGAATCTTACAAGCTTCTATTGTTGGACCATTAAACAATGTTACACCTTAGACTCCTATGATATTCTATTGTTGTACCACTAAACAATGTACCAATATGTTTAGTACTCAATGATTAGTGAGTATGTGGTTACCTATTCATGTGGGAACTGATATAAAAATTATTAACAATTCCATGGCTTGGATCCCATCCTATATTAAAGTCGTCACTTGATATTTTTAACATTGAGGGTACCTAATGGGGCTCCTGAATAGGTGTTGAAATCCCCTCATAGTGTGCCACGTATGTCTTCATTTTAGTCAACAATATGGTGACCTTGGGTGTCCATCACATTACGTTTTTTCAAGTACCTTAGGGAAAATTCCTTTGTGATAGTTGCATTTTCGTTCTGATTGATTACTTCCTTCAAAGAATTATCATATTGGGGGAACAAAAG
Source organism: Pseudotsuga menziesii (assembly GCA_001517045.1). NCBI lineage: Eukaryota > Viridiplantae > Streptophyta > Pinopsida > Pinales > Pinaceae > Pseudotsuga > Pseudotsuga menziesii. The sequence continues at coordinate 49,390 of LPNX010851854.1, forward strand.
GAGTACCCAATTGGTTGTGTTTTTCTTTTTAATGATTCACTAAGTAGAGTAGATATTTGTCTTACAATGATGTTTTCTAAGAGTATAAAATGGGAGTGGGAAAATGACCATGCTCACTTGTGGGTGGTTTTGGAATGATATAACAATAATAATTCATACTAAACACCATGTTATGCTCATAATGATCATTAAGGTATTTGAGGATGTGGACAACATCCAGAGTGGTGACTATGATATTGGTATGTTGCATTTGGAAAAAAACCAACAACCATAGAGGGAGATATTGTCATAATCTTTGATGGAATTCTATGGTGAAAATTGTTAAAGAAATTTAATTGCGGAAGATATTCTATTTTGTATTATTATTTTTATTACCTATTTCGGAGACGTTCTTCCTCTGGTTAGGTATGTCATTGATGTAATTATTCATGCAAATTCTTGAGCTAAATCCTTTTTTGTAGTTCAGGTCAGTAGTACCCACCAAAGTATTATTAAAATGTATTTTTGAGTCTTCCAAGGAAAGTTGGCCCTCGAAGCAAGGAGTGTTGATGTAATTGTAACTTCAGAATGTATTCACTTGTATATCTTATGTATTGTACCCCAATGTTTTATTCTGGGAAGTGTTTTTAATGTAATTGAGTCATGTCATGCCCCAATGTTCCCATCGGGAGGTTCTATAATGTGAACAAGTCATGTCAATTCATTGTGGGTAACCCTCCTATTGGTCAAGGGTTAAAGTCTCCACAGTTGTGGGGCCCTAGGGTTATTATAATATCCTAGAGAAGTCAACCCTAGGTGAAGCATTATAAGTCGAGGCAATAGTCCCCACCATTGTGTTAAGGATAACCCTCCTTGTTGATCGGAGGAGGCAAAGTCCCCACAAGTTGTGGGGCACTAGGGTTATTAGACACTCCTAGAGATGTCGGCTCTAGTAAGTAATTGTTAAGTGAGGCCGACATGTTGGAGTGGGTTTCAAGTGAATGAAAGAATATAAATAGAGAGTGAGCCTCTCTGTTTATCACACACACACTCACTCATTGGGGTGCATGAGTGAGAGAGAGGTTGCTGGGATTAGAGAGATAGACTACTGCTGTCGGGAGATCATCTTAAATTTGTCTATTATGTTATGCAAATTTGATAAGCCTGTGAATAGTCATTTTTCTAAATTGAAAAATTTGTGTTCAATCTGGGTTCCTTACAAATTGAGGGAATTCTCCTAGTTAGTCATTTACTAAGTTTTCACAGTGAAGGATGGCTTGCAAAGTCCAATTTCACAGGCTTCATTTTTATTCAATGTCAAATTTTGTTGAGTTAGAAGTAAGGTTGTCACCAAAATATGTTGCATGAAGATATAATTTGAAAGAAGGAATTCATGAATTGAGTGACTTTTAGTTGGTTCTCTTAGCCAAATGTTATCAAATGGAAAGTCCTAAACGTTGGTGCTTTCTAAATAGATATGAAGAATTAGGTTTCTGTACTTGGTAGGAATTGTATTATTGGTGCTAATCCCTTAAAGTTGACTGTTTAAGCTTCTACGAAAGAGAAGTGGGACATTTGTATCCTATGTAGAGGCTCTTAATGTCAAAATAACAATATGAAGCACTTGTTGTTGGACCAGTAAACAATGTAACAACTTGGACTCTTACAAGCTTCTATTGTTGGACCATTAAACAATGTTACACCTTAGACTCCTATGATATTCTATTGTTGTACCACTAAACAATGTACTAATATGTTTAGTACTTAATGATTAGTGAGTATGTGGTTACATATTCATGTGGGAACTGATAGAGAAATTATTAACAATTTCATGGCTTGGATCCCATCCTATATTAAAATCATCACTTGATATTTTTAACATTGAGGGTACCTAATGGGGTTCCTGAATAGGTGTTGAAATCCCCTCATAGTGTGCCAGGTATGTCCTCATTTTATTCAACAATATGGTGACCTTGGGTATCCATCGCATTACGTTTTTTCAAGTCCCTTAGGGAAAATTCCTTTGTGGTAGTTGCATATTTGTTTTGATTGATTACTTCCTTCAAAGAATTATCATATTGGGGGAACAAAAGGAGTACCCAATTGGTTGTGTTTTTCTTTTTAATGATTCGCTAAGTAGAGTAGATATTTGTCTTACAATGATGTTTTCTAAGAGTATAAAAGGGGAGTGAAAAAATGACCATGCTCACTTGTGGGTGGTTTTGGAATGATATAACAATAATAATTCATACTAAACACCATGTTATGCTCATAATGATCATTAAGGTATTTGAGGATGTGGAAAACCTTCAGAGTGGTGACTACGATATTGGTATGTTGCATTTGGAAAAAACGAACAACCATAAAGGGAGATATTGTCATCATCTTTGATGGAATTCTATGGTGAAAAATATTAAAGGAGAGGAAGAAGTCTACACTACTACATTTCGATCCAAAATCCGACGGAAAAATCCGACGGCGCGTGGATTTCTTCTTTTAAACCTACCAAAAATCACAAAGATAATTTTTTTTTTTAAATGTGGCCATAAGCGTCGCTTAAGCGATGGCTAGCATCATAAGCATCGCTTAAGTGACGTCGCATCAAAAACAAGGGAAAAAGTGCATTTCACAAAGGCTCAACCAAAGGGAGAGGAAAGGTATAAACCTAACAAGTGTATCCACGATAAGAGCATGTGACCTTCGTGAGTTCCATATGTTCGTGGTCAAGCTAAGGTCACCAGCAAAGGTAGGAGATATTTGTGGAGATAGGAGTCAGATTCAAACTTATAGATGGATCCTACAGTTCCAGTCCCCTAGTTGCTTTATCCACCACTGGTAGCACCACCAATCCCACCATTAGCAAAGAAACCGTCAGCCTCGATGAAAAGACTGCCAAGAAAACCCCAATGTTAAGCCATCAGCCTTGATGAAAAGACCACCAAACAAACCCCAATGTTCAACCATAATTTCCCTAGTTTTTGCTCGTCATGACCGAAGAGGGCCTGCAAATAAGAGTGGCCAGTTGGGGTAGGGGTTTTATTGTGGGTATCCTCTGCATTGGCCAGGTTTTGATGGTTTGATTGAATATTGAAGACTGCAGTTGTGAATCAAACTATGCGGTTAAGTATTTATTGTTGAGATATTAGGATTTCTGACTGAGCAAAAAAGATTGCAAAGAGGTTTTATTGTACAAGTGTTGAATTGGGGTTTGATTCTTTTTTTTCTCCCTCGATTTGTTTAGAAGACAGACCACATACCAGCAAACATTCAAATACTATATATTTTCTCAAATCAAATGAAGATTTGCTGGAGAAGATTTCAAATTGTCATTTACAA
>LPNX010851854.1:56811-74546 GCA_001517045.1 Pseudotsuga menziesii
GCTACATGCTCAATGTTTTTGGCTTTTTGCTTCTTCATAGTTGTATGAGACTGTTTTGGGGTTGAAAAGTGCCCATAATCCATGTAGGTGTGCCCAGGACTGCTATAGGTGACTGATTATGCTCATGACAGTCCATATTTTTTAAGATCCATGGTTGTTCCTCATGAAATTCACCCAAAGAAGTGCCCATATTTGTTGTAGGTGACTGTGTTTTACCACTTTTAGGGCCGTTGTGTGAAAATATGCCTCAAAATGCCCCTTTGAAGGTTGTTTTACGGATAATAAGTGTACAAACCAAGGTTAAACAAACTTGATGTTTATTGATTATTTTAGATTCATTATACTGTTGTTTTGATGCAAACTACTACTCCATTGTTTATCTCACAGAGGCTACCATCGTTGAGTATTTAAAGACAATTTTATTGCAGAACTTCTCATTCATGCCTAGGTTTCACTAAATAATGCTGAGGAATGTTGATATAATGGCGTAGGTTGCATTTTTAAGGCTTAGGTATGCCTAGGACTACCATCTAGGGTTTGAAAGAAAACCAAGAGTACCCATACTTACTCCTTAGGATTGCAAAAAGGGCCCAAAAAAACACCTAGAATTTTCCCACCTATGAATTAGGGAACACCCATATAAATATGGGGGTAACATGCACCATGCACCAAGTTGCAAAAAAAGCCCCTTACCCATCTGTCATACAAGATACCCTCTTATAGCTTCCATGTGCTTGCAAAACTTGCTACTGCAATCTCCAATTGCAAAGGATGGGCCACCTCAATTCCCCCTAATGCATCTCTTGCTCTGAAAAATTGCTCAATTGTATACAAAAATCCCTCAACAGAGAGGGTAGAAGAGACCACAGCTGCACTCCCTGGATGAACATGTGATGGGAAACCATGCAACGAGGAGCTCAGAAAATTTTTGTTCAGGTTCCCTGTGTTTTCTTTGCTCACAATTCCTCTAAACTTTGTCAGAGTTCCAAGTACAGACTCTATAAGCTTAAAGCTAGCTCCTAGCTTCCCCAACAGCTCTTCCTACTTTGACTTGTCATAACCTTCTTGAAGCAACAAATTTAGTGAAAATAGTGCATCATCTTCACATTCTTTTCCATCAAGAACAAAAAGCACAGCTTTTTGCAGTGCCCCGACATGACGGCCGTCAGATTTTTGGTCGAAATGTAGTAGTGTTTGCTATGCATTCAGTAATGAAAAGCATGTGGCTGTTAGTTTGCATCTATGGGAGGTGGAGCGGCAGGTAGAATGGTGCTTCCAGGAATTCTGTTGATTATGAAGTGTGATTTTATGGGCACATTTGATTTCTGTTTAGGTTTTCTTATGTTTTTTTTTTAAACAAAGATTAGATTGACTAGCTTTAAGATATTACAGGTGACTCCATTAATGTGGCTTGATGCCTGGCTTGATAATGTAATGGCAAGTGTACCAGAGCTAGCTATTTGTTATCATCAAAATGGTGTGGTTCAAGGCTATGAGCTTTTGAAGATAGATGAGATATTTTTACTAAAAGGTATTGCTGAAGATGGAACTGCTATCTTTCATCCTCAAGTTGTCTAGCAGAATGGTCTTTCGGTTTTGAAATTTTTGCAAGATAACTGCAAACAAGATCCTGGATCCTACTGGGTGAGTCATTGTTTGCACTTGACGTTGTCACATTAGGCAGTAGCATCTGGTCCGGGTTTGGTTGATGTATCTACTTACGTTTTACAGAATAATAAGTTGTTTTGAGCAGGATATGAATTCCATATTTTCTTTAGAGCACCATTTTGTTATGATCAACCTTGCACTTGCATCTTTACAAAAATAGTGGAGAGGATTTGATGCAACTGTTTGAAACTGAAAGTCTTATCAGGTCCGGAAAGTGATATTATCAATAGTCTTCCTGGACAACCTGCTGTGACCTTCAAGCAATATTCTGGGTATGTCACAGTGGATGAAAAGAGTGGCCAAGCTCTGTTTTATTACTTTGTAGAAGCTGAAAAAGATCTATATTTGAAGCCTTTGGTTGTATGGCTCAATGGACGTTAGTGGAATGAGCGATTTTTTTCTTTTGGCATTTTCCTGCTGTTTAAATGGTATATAGACAAACTGATAAAATATGGATGAAATGGTATATAATTTGTTTAGGGCGAAGGGATGATTAGAATAGAATTATTTCCTTTCCCAAAGAGAAAGAATTGTTAGTTTTCAAAACACAGCTCAAGCCTGCAACTGAACATATATGCTATAATTCAGGGGAAAATTACATGTGCTGCTATAATTTTATATTCTTTTAAAGGCACTGAGGTTCTCAATTTTTAGTCCTGTAAAAATATTTAATGTTCATCCACTGAATCTTTGTTTTGGTCTTTACTGATACATATTTAAAATCCATTGGACAAGCAAAGCACATTTGATTTTACATAGATTGAAAATATGAATATTCATTCTATACATTTAGTATAGGAGAATGGTTGATAAGCAGCTTTTTTTTTTTAACAAATTGTGTTCTAACTTAGGTCTACGAGAATGTGAATGAACATATTCTATTCTATTTGTCATGTTTGGTTCTGGATAATTACAGGGCCCGATTGTTCTTCATTCGGCATTGGAGCGCTATCAGAGAATGGCCCATTCCATCCCAGGGGAGACAAATTGATTGGAAATGATTACAGTTGGAACAAAGGTAATTGTTGCAATATTTAATTTCTTGTACATGTATCATATAAATATCCTTCTAGCAATGCCTCAAAGTTCAGACATTCTTGATGCATTGATTACCAATATGTTGAGAAGCCTGTATTGTATTTCTCAGGCTAATGCTAGTTTGCTCTGTGCAGAAGCAAACATGCTTTTTCTGGAGACTCCGGCTGGAGTTGGATTTTCCTATTCTAATGATTCATCATACTATTTGGGTGCAAATGATGCTAAAACAAGTATCAAATATCAGTAGCTAGATGCAAATACATGTTAAGCTTTCTACAGTAATTTTGTATGTGACAATAACCTGATGGTCTATATTTTTTTTTGCAGCAGAGGATAACTTGCTATTTCTTCATGGTTGGTTTGACAAGTTTCCAGAGTACAAGACCAGAGATCTGTATGTCACAGGGGAGAGCTATGCAGGCGAATTTTATTATTTAAGTTGAGTTTCTTAATAAAATTGATAGTAGGGAAAGATGGTAACATTTATTCTTCTATCATTCCCCTCATCTTCAAGATGACTTGTATGGCATTCTGTACCAGGTCACTATATTCCTCAGTGGGAAGAACTTATTGTGGAGGCAAACAGAAAAAATAAGATCTTCAATCTAAAGGGTATAGCTGTAAGTATACTTCGACACCGATCCATAATATCTTGTATAATTATTCTTTGAAAAATGCATATTTGGGTTTTATCAATTTCAGAGACAAAGTTTGCTGAGCTTTCTTTTGTCCTCCTGATAAGATGTTGACTTTCATTTTTTTCTGGATCTGGCACTATACTTATGTTCATTACTATTGGTAAAAGTAAGAGATTTACTTTTATGTTCATTACTGTTGGTAAAAGTAAGGTATTTACTTTGAATGGTCAATAGTTGCTTTTTGTTAGAAATTGTATGGTTAACCAACTATATTGTATTGTAAGATCCTTTTAGTTTCTTCCCATAAATTATTTTGGAAGGCGAAAACCTGGTCGATCTATTTTCAGAGTTGATATATATGAACTCTGTCTGCATGATCCCACTATTTTAACTTGTCTCCAGCTAATAACTTCAAAAGATTTTCAAGATTTTGGTTCTCCACTTCAGTTTTTCCATCCTTCTGAGGTTGATATGTTGAACTATACTACAATTTTGTTGCCTGTGTTTTGACTAACTTTCTTCAACATTTGACAAATTCTGCACTGGTACCCACATCGTGTAACATCGTGAGCTGTTATGAAGTATTTAAAAAAAAAAAAACTTCACTACTGTCGCTTAAGCGACGGTTCTACATGTCGGATGAGCGACGCTTACTGTTTATACATGTCGGATAAGCGACGCTTTAAAGAAGTATTTTTTTAAAAAAAACATTCACTACCGTCGCTTAAGTGATGGTTCTTATGTCACTTAATCGACGCTTGATCTGAATATTCATCGCTTAACCGACGTGTTTGCATGTCGCTTTATCGACGCCTTACATTTAACCAACGGTAACTAAAGTGTCGCTTAACCGACGGATTAAACAAATGTCAAATAACCAACGACAAGTTTTTGACGCTTAAAAAAAAATCCAAGTGTCGTACATGCGACAGGGAAGTGTCAAAAATCCAACATTACGGTCATCGGATTTTTGGTCGAAATGTAGTAGTGCTAGTCTTGTTATTGAGTGTTACATTGTTCTTGGGTGAATTCTATATAGAGGAAATTTTGTTGGGTTTTTCCCTACGTAGTTTCCCAGAATAAATCTTTTTGTTATCTTTTTTTTTTATTTTTCTTTTTATTCTTTCAAATATCCATTTGTTTTGGTACAACAACTTTTAAAATATTAACATGGTATCATAGCTAACCTGAAAGAAGACATTGCACAATAGCTCATTCGAAAATACGACAATATAGGGTTTACTATCTGGATACCTCCCTCCAAAGATCAACTGAAAAATAAGGTCCACTCAACTCTCCTGAGGAAGGCACATCTTTCTGTTGATGCAATTTTTCATTCCGAGGATTTTCACTTTTTGACCTAACACTGTGTCAAAAGAAACTAGGGCATCAGGTTTTTCAAGATTCTATCCTCAGATTCCATAAAATCAAGATACAGTCTAGCTTGCCTTGGGAAGGCACATATTTTCCTCCTCTCAAATTCACAAGTGATCACAGTTGGAAAATTAGGGTTTCCTAGCCAAACCCTAGGTCATCCTGAAACTGGTTCCAGAAAAAGGTCCTCAAATTGGTAAGCACTTGCTCCCATATTTTCATTTGATGTTCTCTTTCTTTAAGGATGACAAACAGTACCAAGCTTGATGAAAATCTTGAGCGAGCAGAGAACTTTAGAGCATGGAAGTATAGAATCATGCTCATCCTTGAAGAACATGACCTAGACGACTTTATCAAGGAAGATGTCAAGGAACCAGAAGGAGAAGAGACAAAGGAAAAACACAAAAATGATATGATCAAAGTGAAAAGGATCATAGCTTTAACTCTATAAAGGGTCAATTGATCTCCCGACTATCTTCAAAGAACACTCCTAAATAAATGCTTGATGCACTAACTAATATGTTTGAAGGTAAGAACATCAATAGAATAATGACCATGAGGAACCAACTCAAGGGTGTAAAGATACAGAAGTCAAAAACCATATAATCATATTTCTCTAGGGTATTTCAGATCAAATAAAAGTTGGAAGCCATTGGTGATATGGTTGAAGAAGAAGAAGTGGTGATGACCACTCTGAATGGTCTCCCTAGAGAATGGGATTCCTTCATTAGAGGAATATGTGCTAGAACAAAACTAATCAAATTCAGAAAAATATGGGAATAATGTGTACAAGAAGAAGAAGGATAATCAACAAAGAAGAGAAGATAAATGACCATGAAGATCAGGATCTATCTATAGTCACCAAGAATAGAAGATTCAAAAGGAAGAGTCAAGTTTCATCTCCCAAGAGATCACCTAAATCCAAGAATAAATCCAGAAGGGATTACACATCTTTTGAATGTCACTCATGTCATAATATGGGACACATTGGTAGATATTGTCCTCTTAACAAAGATCATTCTAAGAAGAAGAACCGGAAGTAATATTCCCATGCAACTAAAGAAAATGAATCATGCAAGGAAAGGATCACATAGAATGAAGACTCTAGTGAAGAGTATGTCCTAATTTCATCTCTCACAGGAGAAATCACTCATGGAAGTGACACTTGGCTTATAGATAGTGGTGCTTCGAAACATATGACAAGACATAAGGATTCACTCTCTTGTCTTACCCAAAAAGAATATTCTCACAAGGTACAACTTCGAGATAACTATCAATGCCCCATCAAAGGAATGGGAGAAGCATATTACAAATTAAGAATTGGAAATCTCGTGAATATGAAAGAAGTCTTATATGTTCCATGTTTAAAGAAGAATATTCATTCCATCTCAGCTATAGATAACAAAGGGTTTAGAGTGTATTTTGTAGATGGTGACGTCCTTATCTGGTCGAAAGGGAAAACAATAGATAATTCTATTGTAATCGGTGTCAAAGGAGGACTCTACAAATTGAAAGGACACACATATTTAGCTCTTACAACTAGTGCTATTAGTCCATGTGAACTATGGCATATAAGACTTTCTCATGTAAACTACACAACATTACAAATTGTGATCAAGGTAGTCACAGGTCTACCAGAGATTCGGATTGACCATGAAGGAGTATGTAAATGATGTGCTCAAGGAAAGAACACAAAGAATCCATTTCCAAGTAGTAATAGCAAAGCAAAGGGGATCTTGGACATTGTACACTCAAATGTGTGTGGACCGATGTCAGCCACTTCCTTAAGAGGGAATGTATATTATGTCTCCTTTATTGATTATTACGCTCTTAAGACTTGGATATACTTCTTAAAAGGAAAATATGAAGTATTTGTAAAATTCAAGGAATTTATGGTTCTTGTGGAGAATCTATCTGAAAAGAAGATCAAGATCTTAAGATCGATTAATGGAGGAGAATTCACTTCAAATGATTTCAAGAACTTCTGTAGATAAGTTGGGATTAACAGGGAGGGGTACATCCATGGAGGTGGGTTACAATTTTTGGTAAGGAAATTTCGGAAAAATGCAAAAAAAGTACCCTCGATCGAGGTCTTAACACCTCGATCGAGGGTTTAACAAATGCTTGATGGAGGTTTTATTAAACCCTCAATCGAGCTTTTGATAAACCATCAATCGAGGTGTTAAGACCTCGATCGAGGGTTTACTAATAGCTCAATCGAGGGTTTAATAAAACCTCGAACGAGCTCTTGACCTCGATTAAGCTCCTAAAATCGATTGAGCCACGATCTCGATTGAGGTCCCTGTTAAAAAAAATTATAAAAAAGGTTGTGGGCAGGCATGACCTAATTTCTTATTTTCTCCACAGAACGACCTCGATCGAGTTGCAACACAACCACAGACCTCGACCGAGCTAGACTGAGCTACAACGCAAGCCACGACCACCCCTACCTTTCACCACGATGTTGGAGCAGAGAAATAACACCCAAACCTTGTTTTTTTAAATTTAAATGGATTTATTTTTCAAGTTTTAAAATGTTAGGTTAAAATTGAAAAAAATCATTGTTATAGATGTTTTTAGGTTAGTTTTTTTTGTCTATTATGTTTAAAATGTGTGCCAGCAAGAACAAATGCTGTTGGATTTTTATAAATTTGTTATTTATTTAAAATTTAATTTTTTTGTTATATATATATTTTGTCAACCGGTAGCGTTTATGCTGCCGGTTTAATTTTTAAATGTGTGCCCGACAAGTAGAAATGCTACCAAAAAATTTTCAATCCTCCGAGAATATACAGAGGATTGAAAAAATTCAAATTTGTTAAATTTAAAATTTAAATTTATAGTTTGTATAAATATTTCTATCAATCGACAACGTTTATGCTGTCGGTTTAGTTTTGAAATGTGTGTCGAGAAAGCAAAAATGTTGCCTAGTTTTTTTAATCCTTTGAGAGTACATGGAGGATTGGAAAAAATCCAAACCCTAAACGCGAGACAATCATGAACCTTAAACCAGTGAAAGCATTTATCTAAACAACCCATATATATTTTAATTTAAATATTTTGATATATATTCAAATTTAAATATTTTAAATATATATGTGTGTGTGTATATATTTTAACTATTAACTATTTAATTAAAATAAATTATAATTATAATTAAAATATTATATTAATTCATATTTAAATTTCTTATAAATGTGTTTTTCATAATAAAATATTATATGTATGTCTTGACTTATTAATTGACATGTTTTGATTTTAGTTTATTGAAAAGTGTATTTATGTATTTTTGTATTTTTTGAAGCTCAAACAAAAGTATTAAGAAAATGTGGATCAACCTCTTTTTTTAAGGAAAAAAATAATAATAAATAAGTGTGTAAATTTGAATTTTAATTTATAAAAAGTGTAGTTATATATTTTTCGATTTATTAAGGAAAATCAAATGGAAATATTAATGAAGTATATAAGATTTCATTATTAATGAAGTATATAAGATTTCATTTTAGATTATGAAAATATAGAAGTATTTTTTGAATTAAAAAATTAATAGAAATTCATGATTTAAATTTTTTTAAAGAATATTAAATTAAAAAAATTAATAGAAATCCATAATTTAAAATAAAATTATCTTTTTAATACTTTTTAGAAAATAAAAAATAGATTTATATTCAACATTTTAAAAACTAAAAATAAAAAATTTAGAATATTTTAAAATAATAGTAAAAAATATTACTAATAAAATATATAAATTTATACATTAAATTATGGAAAACTAAAATTTTAATTTAATTAAAAAAATGAATTAAAGAATTAATTAAATACATAAGTTGTGAATTTAAGTCATAAAAAAATTAAAATTACATTTATTTAAAATTTATTTAAAATGTTGAAATGAAATAATTAACCTATTCTATTAATTGGAGTATAAGTTTTCATTTGTAAAGATAAAGTTAATGATATAATTACAATTTTACAAATTAATTTAAAAATATAATTATATTTTTAAAATGTATATAAATAAATTTACATAATTATAATTTTAAAAATGAGTTTATATATATATATATATGTTTACGAAAGAGTTAATGAAATATATAAATTTAAATTTTAAATTTTAGAAAATGAAATAAATATTTTAAAGATTTTTCAAAAAAAATAAAACTATTAATAAAATATATAAGTTTTGATTTGAACTTATAGAAAAGTGGAACTATATATTTTTGTTTTAAGGAAACTCAAATCTAAGTATTGTGGTTTTTTTTTTTGTTTTTCAACAAATAAATAAATAAATAAATAAAAACAAAAAATAAATAAAACATGCAACTTGTTATTCAAGTGTGAATCAAAGTTACCTAGGACAATATCATAGAATATCTATCCTCTTGTAACAAACATACATTGCACACACAACAATCCAGAAGCAACCAACTTTTCCTATGTAGGCCAAAACAAGACTAAATCACATGGCATGACTGACTTGTACCTAGTGGAAAAACTCGAGATAGGTAGACATGCTGAACATATTGTTGTATATTTTTAGGATATCCTTGATGAAATGGTTAACTTGTACCTAGTGGAAAAAAATTATATCGACATAAATTATGTGTATAGGTAAAGTTTAAAAAAATGAAATGAAAAGTTAGAGACTGTTACTAGATTGGGATGAAAAGTTATAGCTTTGAACTAAGCGAAAACTATGAGTCCCAAGAACACTTTTGCATTCACACACATGACATGAATGGTCAAGCTCAACTATCTGTGAAAAAAACCGTTGCATGTGTCATTTCTTTATTGATTGTGCTCACACTCATGATCCTTCTCCCATTATTAATGTGCACCATGTGATGATATATTAATCATTTCAAATATACATCTTTACTATTGAAATATTTATCATTTATCTTATAGTGTATGTTGACTGCATTTATTATGCCTTATTTCATGCAGATGCATCTCCACTGCGAGGTTCTTCAGGTCTTCAAAGGCATAGCATTGACGGATATGTGGCCATTCCTCTCCATGGAGGTCGGTAGAGGTCTCGTAAGTCTCTAGAGGATGATGTACTCTTTGTTGTTAGTTACATAAAATTAAATTGTTTCACATGTATATATTTAATCATAAACTTGTGTCTCTATTTTCACAAGTTCTCCTAGGCGTCCTACGCTGACACGTGCTCCTTCTTGGGAGTCGAGTGGAAGCCACTATGTGCATGTGAGCGGAAAGGAGGATACTGCTGGTGTCGATGGGTAGGTTCCCCACGAGACATGTACATTAAATGCATATATATTTTTCTTTCAGTTATCAATACCTTTAATTTATATTGATTCCAAATTCACCTATAGTTGATGTATGTATTTTGACCCACATTTATGTTTTCATCTAATTTCCAGGTGTCGTAGTTTCACAACAAGGCCCCGACCATCTCGAGGAAGCACCATGGGAGGATGAGATCACACATATCATGCTATAAGACATTACCAGTCAACATGATTATTTGCGGTTTAACGTCCACTCCATTTCAGAGCACTCTCCCGCATCATGTTCGATGTGGATGATGTTAGAGGTAGTAGACAATCTACTGAAGGTCTACAGGTCCATTGAACCACTGAGTTCTATTTGGGCCATTGGATGTGAGAGAAGAAGGGCCGCAGTGATGGGTCTTGATAACTGAGCCACAGTGAGAGATGCAACAGCTGGCCATGATGTGAAGGGAACATTATTTGATATCCCTCCTGATCATGGCGTTGGTCAACTAGTTAGACTCAAGGAGTTTAAGCTAGAGGATGCAATGCCTTATGTATATGACATGTTTATTGGAGCGAGTGGCATGTTTCGTCACCATGACCAGGTCCCACTATACTTTGCAAAACATTCATAAGGATGCACCCATATTACATTAGAGGAAATTTCAATTTAAAATGGGCCTTTCAAAAATAATACAAATTTCATGCCATCATGTATTAGCTAATAAAAATGCTTTAAAATTTAAAAAGGGAGCACCTCTTAAACAATTTTTTAATATAAATTTGGGGATAGGTATCATAAAAAAAACTATTTTTTTTGTTCATATTTTCGACATATTTCCCTGTGTTTTTACTCAAATTTCGATCGGGAGAACTCATTGGATACATAATTTAATTCCGCATCCAACGAGGACCCACTCGGCATACTTTTGATGGCCCCCACTACCCCAAAAGCAAGAAATACCTGAATTTCAGGTATTTCTTGATTTTGGGGTAGTAGGGCCTGTCAAAAGTATGCCGAGTGGCTACTTGTTGGATGCGGAATTTAATTCCGCATCCAATGAGCCCTCCCGATCAAAATTTGAGTAAAAATACAAAGAGATATGTCGAAAATACAAACAAAAAAATAGTTTTTTCTTTTCTTCATCCAAAATTAATAAATAATATTTTATTATTTTAACTATTATTTTATTAATTTTCCTTAGGAGTCTCATTTTGAGTTGAAATTTCCTCTAATGCACCAACACACCCTCGAGCTTCTATGGTGCGGGTGGGGGATGCAGTCATGCGCATCCTGGGGCTAGGAGAGACCTTGGAGCTCAACCAAAGCCAAAGTCTTTGGTAGGTTTCCCTATAAGGACCATGACAGATGATGTATCTGATTTATATCAGCTAGCGATTGAGGATGGGAGTGCATTAGTAGAGGCAACACGCATGACAATGCATGGTACCATGATGGCTGTGTAGGAAGAGAGACGCAAAGCACCCACTACACCTACAGAGCCAGAGTTACAGTGGGTGGTCGATGATATTATCCGCATTTTTTATTCACGACACTCTACTGCAGTATGCTATCATGTACCGTGATGCATATTATTGACTGCATGATAGATACAGGCCTTGACCGATGGGACAGGTATATCTTTATTGTCATCATTTGATTGTCTTGATTGTAATGTATCCTCAAATGAATCATGTTTTAACTAATACTTTGCTTTGTGTTATACCTCCATGCAGGAGCCCAATTTCATTGAGGTCTTTTTTGGCAGTGATGCATATGTTCGAGGTCCTGCTGCAGTTTTGTTTGCCCATGTTGATGAGATATGTGTTAATTTTCATCCTAAATTTGAATTTCTAAATGATTCAATTGTTGAAGACGTAATAATTTGGTTTTTTCTAACTTTCGTCATTTATCTTGTTCATATTGTACAAGATAGAGGCAAGGGAATTACATAGGATTCTACACAGCCCCTCCCGAGTCCTACTCATGACATGCCAGTCGATGAGGTACTAGTTATTTATGTTTGAATTGTTTGCATATTTATCTTCAGATCATAATTTACATGTTCAAATTGTAATTCTCAAGTTCAAATTGTAATTCATTAATATAAATATTTTCATGTCATGGAAACATACATAGACACAGGAAGCTGCAGATGAGGGCGTTGAAGTTGTCGTGATGTTTATGGATGAGTGGGTTGCCTCCCATCAGCTGGGTCCTAATGAAGGCTCGTCTCGGCAAATACCCAGCCTCCCAAACTTGACACTCAACTCGAGGGAGGTGATTTCATAGATCTATGTTTCATATATATTTATTTTTTGTCACATTGTACATGCAATTGAAATATGTGGTATGTAACTAAGTTGTAGAGTTCACGGTTTTAACTTCTGCAGTTCTCAGACCTGGGCAATTTTCTTTATGATGTGCATGAGGAAGGCCAGGGGAATAGTGCAGCTGACGGTAGTGTCCATGATGGTCGATCTCTCGATCAATGGCATTGGAGTGATTTGTAGGCTGTGTTATTTGTGGACTTTATTATTTTGTACTTTATGATTATCGATATATATATATATATATATATATATATATATTTTTTTCATCATGATGGTCTGTTAAATGTTTTAATTATTTGCAGTTATAGTTTAAAGTTTGTTTTCAGTTACAATTAGTACATATTTAACAATCATTAATATTTTACAATCTTATGAAATTGTACAATTTTGCAATTTAATAAATCACAAGTTTACAAAATTTACAATGTTTACAAAGTTTACAAGTTTACATGTTTGCAAAATTGTCAATCGAACACAACTTACAATTTTTAACATAAGTTACAATTAAAATGTTACAAAATTTACAACTTTACAATGTAAGATATACTAGGTGCAAATTACAACTACAATGTATAGTTTGATTTCATTTACAAAACAAATTACTACTGCAATTTTAAATTTGGTTTCATTTATAAAGAAATTTACAAGTTTGCAAAATTGTCAATTAAATGAAACTTACAGTTTAACATAACTTATAATTAATATCAATTGCAATTGGTAGATTTAATTAGGACGTAGTAAATGTATGTGTTGTTCTTTGTATTGCATATCACTAACAATTTACAAGTTTACAATTTACAACTTGTCTACAATGTAACATGTAATTTATAACTTTTCACAAATAGAGTGTGATATACATATAACTTTCATTCATTCGGCCAATGGGTTATAGGAATGCATGTCTCCATAATATGATCATGGTCAACTACTGACATATTCCATCTCTTTGGTTCACCCCTCTTCACTTTGATTTCAATGAGACGTATCTGGGTTGCCACCACCAAATGATTGTGCTGACAAGATATATATTTAGGCATGAAATCTTTGTATATAATATAATCACTTTGTCTTCTCACTTTTTCAAAAAAATGGCCCACCACAACTAGGTTACCAACCTAGTATGTGAAAACTTCATCGACATAGGGCCACACCAACCTGCTTTTGATTTGTGTACACCACATAAAAAAGTATGCCACATGCACGTCATTTCCCGGTGGTTCAATTACAACAAATACATCACATGTATCAATATTTTCAAATATTATACAAATCTTAAATATATATATGCATGTGTACAAGACTAGAAGTTTAAAAATTCAATCAACTGTCATGTACGTTGCTTAACCAAATCAGAAACCTTGTCCTAATCTAGTGAAACCATTGCCTCGTCAGTGTACATCTATTGCCACGTTAGAATTGGATGTGGCCCCTTTGGATTAAGAGGGACATAATTCCATTGTTTGACATATGCATCGTTCACATAATTATCAACCCCCATTCCATTGGCTTCAATCTAGAACTCACAGAAACACGCATACTTCCTCATTTCAATGGAAAATATGTCTCTCATGTATTTAATATGAACTGAATGTAGTTCTCTCGTACCAGGTATGGTCTCGCAATACCATGGCATGGATTTATTCACATTTCCAAGGGAAACATCCCAAAAAAACCTGGATCAAATAAAAAACATCATATATATATATATAATACAAACATATTTATTAAATTCCAATTAAGTTGTTTATATATATATATATATATATATATATATATTGTTCCTACCTACGCACTGACCTTCCTTGATCATGACCTTGGTGACCCAAATTTTGTGTGCACCAATCAACTACTTCTATTGAGAACTTGAGTCGAGATGCACCATGACTCATTTGGTACCTCTGAAGTGCTCGTTTCACACATGCACCTGTGCCATCATGTTCACCCTTTCCGTGCCTTGTTTCAAAAAATCTCCAGGTGTGTAGAATTCATGTCTCTTTGTGAAGGGGACTCAACCAATAAAAGGAGTGTGCCGATTTGAACTTCCTTGCACACCCATCTGACCAAATCCAATGTTTTGTAAATGACACCCCATTCTTTTTGAATGAATCATAAATCAACCCAAAGAAATGTTGAACAAACATTGTGTCTTGCTCATGATCATTACTGACATAAAAACGATATTCCTTGATCACATCACGTGACTGAGGAGTGTTATCCCTAGCATCAATGCTCGCTGGAATGTCTATACAATACATGTACGAAGATGGACACCTGGTCAAAGTGATAATACTCACTTTGTATCTCTCTCTGAGGAGAAAATGTGTAATTCTCAGCAAATTCTACCACTGATAGGATTGTGCCTGGTTCAAAAACCTCACGAGAATGCTCAAAATCTAAAGCTTGCCACCTAGACTTGTGGGAGTGTTTAATGTATTTGTAAATATGACTTTGAAATTTGTCCATGAAGTCTGAAATAGGAATATCATCCTTGAGAAATTTGATCCTCTAAGATGGAACATGTGAAGAAGATGATAGATTCATGGATACATACTCATATCTCTTCCACTTAACTTTGATATCTGACAATCTAGGGTGTGTTGGATTGATAGGAAACTTCCTATGGAACAATGCCAAATCACCACATTCATGGCATATTCTCCCACCTACACACATTTTAATGAAAACACATTTTCAGGATTCCTATTCCATAGTATCATAGAAATAAAATCCCGCATGTGTGAAGATCGGGTTCACCATCCCAATGTTTTTTGCAAAAATCCACAAATGTGTCGTAGTATAACTGGAATTCAACGTGGTATCGACAACAACAAGTGTCACAAATCGTATTCGACGTAATATACTATGGTTTTAAGTTATTGAGCATGTTAAATGAGATCTGGACACCGGGATTTGATTCTTTGAATTCCTTGAGCAAAGATACTCCTGTTATCTCCATAACATGCTTGCAATTCTCCTTATAAATGCGTCTTCCAGAACGTTGTCGCATGACATGTTTTTTATTTGGTATAGCACGAGAATGGTTGTCCCAATACTCTATCACCTTCTCTCTGATTCCCTCTTCCATCCTTTCTTTATATGCTTCTCTTCATATAATATCCCAACAAGCAGCTTCATTATTTTTATCTATCTTTACCCTGAATTTAGTGTATTTGTGCAGTGTTTTTCTTGAAACATGGAGCATCTTTGACATTGTTGTGACCATTCGATTTCTTGAGGTGCTTTGTGCCACAATAGCAGTTGTAATTTCCATACAAGCAACACTGATATTAGTTTTTCTTGACTTTCCAAATGAAGATAGTGCAGTTGTTACATTTTTGGTCACATTCTCACATGCATTTTTATTTTTAACATCCTTAAAAGCCAACAAATTTGTGGCACGTTTCAATTTCTTGTGTTTTATCAATCCATGTAGGATTTGAGCTTGTGTAATCACTGATTTTTGTCCAAAGTACAAATTGATTATGTTACTAACATGCTCTATGATGATCCGATCATGGGTCGGGTTCCAGAAATCCTCTTGAGTGGCATCATCCAACTCTCTTAAACAATTAGCAGCCATTCCAACATCATTGAAGCTCCCAATTACTGTTGAGAAATCAGAGGGTGTGCGATGCTGTTATGGCTGGCCAGGATCTAGCAATAAATAAATACAAGCTCAAAAATAAATACAAACTCAAGAATAAATACAAATAAATACAATCTCAAGAAAAACATTTCATTTTACTTATCACATTGTCATTGTTTGTTAAAAAAATAGCAAATATTTATACAAGCTTGAATATTCACTAAATGTATTTATTTTCATATCTTTACAATTATCTCTTACATCTCATATTCAAGGGTAATGAGTCTTGACGTGATGAATTGGGTGGCAAGGACATAGGTCCACCACCAACTTCCCCTCCGTGAAAGGGATCCAGATGCATGCCATCCATGGGGCTAGAAATAACAGTGAAAACATTAAGTTCGAATTGGTAGGAATCCAAATCAGATTCATACGCCGCGTGTCCCTCTAAAGGTGAGGAATGTTGTTGATGAGGGCTTCAATGGTGACGGTCCAAAGAACCAAATTGAGGGGATTTCCCCCTAACGCAAGAGGAAGAACATGGTGGAGCAATGATGGTTGTAGTAGTAACTGGAGATGAATATGGACCTTGGTTTAAATCATATTTCTAGTGGTTCAAAGGTAGTCACTCAACCACCAAGGTTGTATTAGGCTTGATTATTGGGGCAGTTCCCCTCACTTCACGGCGCATGTAAAACTACTAACCGCTCGGCCACAAACGATGGTGGGAATCTAGTCAATCCAATAGGAGTCATTTTTCTTTTCGCTTGGCAGGTCCTCTCAATGTCCAGCTACTTCAGGGTTCCTGTGGCACTCCTCATAATGAGTTTTAGGGAAAATCCCAAGTACTTTCCACAATTGTTGAGGATGAGACTTATGTCCCAAACCAAATGTTATTAAGTAAATTAGGTTACTTTTAAGGTTTTGCTCGGGGTCATGAACCAAGCGTGCTGTTTAAATGGTGTGAGTGTGTGCACTGTGTATGAAACTTTCCTTCGAAAAAATAAGTAACAAGGGGTCCTATTTAGGGTTTTTAGCCCTTTTTTGAGTTTTTATCCCTTTTCTGGGTTTTTTGAGCCCATTGACGTAAGGCTGGTGTTTTGCACGTTAATGTGTTTGTAATTGTAATGTGATTGTAATTGTAATTGTGATTTAAATTGTAATTGTGATTGCAATTGTAATTGTTTATTTTCTTTGAGATCATCATTGTCATCAATGCTTAAACCCATATGATTCCTAGTCATTTGTACATGATTGTAATGTAATGTAATTCTAATTGTAGTTGATGTGATTGTAATTGTAATTGTAATGTAATTATCATCATTATAATAATGTAATATAACTGTAATTTGAACACTATCAAAATGTTCATATATGAATATGAAATTAAAATCATATTAAAATCGATGAAATGAGAGATAAGGCTATAGAAAAGATGAAGAAAATAAGTGCAATGTTAAGAGGAGAAGAAGCAAGTCAACCTATGATGGTGCAATCAACCCCCATTGAGAACAATCTTTGTAATTTTTAACATAAAAATTATATATATGTGAGGCTATATTGTCAAAATATAATTCATTTACATGTGAGGCTATATCATCAAATTATAAAATTCATTTGTATGTGAGGTTATGTGAGGCTTATGGACATATGCATATTAATTTAGAACTAGATATTATGCTAGAATACTATGCACTATAATTATATATATTCATCAACCATTCCCTAATTTCATTGGGCAACTAGAACTTCTCATACTATAATACACTTACTTTGTATATATGTAATTTAGTGTAGTGGTTAAACATTTTTTTTCAATTCTTTCACAACACATACCATTCTTTCACATGTACA
>LPNX010851854.1:74660-102003 GCA_001517045.1 Pseudotsuga menziesii
CTCTTATCTCTTCGGTGTTGCTTTGATTCCTAGTAGGTATTTTACTCCAATTCTTCTTGCTTCCCATTGTGATCAAGATCAACAATCCAAATTCATACTTGCAACAATATGTAAACACAATATTCAATGTTGAATTTGCATTAGAACACAAGCATTGTTTCAAATAGGTTAGTCAATTGCGAAGGATAAAATTAGTAACATGTTTATGTTTTATGTTTTATGTTTATATATAATTTATTTAGGAATTTGGGTGGGAAATGAGGTTAGGAAGGTAGTTGGAATGGCATTAATGCCATCAATGCTTAAGTTCATTCCCGAGCATTTTTGTATGATTACAGGACCTCTATCGAGGCCGTAGCTCGATCGAGGTTTTCATAATGACCTCAATCAAGGTTTTAATGGTCACTCTATCGAGGGATTTTAATACTTCGATCGAGATCCATAACTCAATCGAGGTCCTGAAAAACAGAGAATTATCCCTCTTACAGGAAAATCAATGTTTCTTTGTGTCTTCTAGGAGTGTAAGCCCTGTCATTCATGGCACATAACTGAGTAGAGTTCATATCAATAGATTCATTACCAAATCATATATCTATTGAGGTATCATGCATGCATTTTGGCATTCATATGGTTTCTTTTAATTAGTTCTAAAACTTACACTTAGAAAACCTGACAACAACTTCAAAGAAGCTCAAAGAAAAATCCGCAAGGTAAAAAATACACATCCAAAAATTTCTTAAAAATGCACATCCCACACATTGACACGTCCTCTTCAAAAGAGTATCTTTGTTTTTTCAATTTTTGAAAACAGTGAAAAAAAGCTGGGATGGACACACATGTGTATAAAATGATGCTGAAATCAGATGTGGTCACTTTTGAAAAATAATAAATAATTGTATATTGTGAAATAAATTAACAAAAAATTATGCAGACCACAGTGCATTTTGTGGAGATCATGCTCATATATATATATATTAAATTATTAATGTAAGATTGAATTATTTGGGTGGGACACGAGCCACTTATTAGCTTCTTCAAATTTTTTAGGTCACACGATTCATTAAATGAAAAATTTTACACCTTAAATGACATTGGAATATTTTAAAAAAAAATTGATTAGGAAGCCAACATAATATTCTACAATTTTTTTTTACTATAAGCTGAAATTCACATGGCATATATGCGTTTCGAGGGCTTCTATCTAGCACGATTAAAAAATCAGGTTTTCATCACCAAATTTGGCCAAAAAGTGTTACCCACCTTAATTCATTTACCTAGAGATTACCAATCCCTATAATCCATAGCAAAAAGGAGTAGCTGGAAGAAAGAATAGATCCATCATAGAAGTAGACAGAGAAATTATCCATGATTAAGATATTCCTATGCATATATGGTCATAAGAAATAAGAACCAAAGTCTATGTACATAATATAATTTCTCATAGTTCTCTTGGAAACAAAACCCCAGAAGAAATGTTCACTGGTGAAAATCCTAAAGTAAGCCACCTAATGATATTTGGTTGTTCTGTATATACCTACATGTTCCAAAAGAGAAAATATCAAAGTTGGAACCTTCAGGAAACAAGGGAATATTTGTTGGATATAATGAATAATCAAAAGCTTATAGAATTTATATTCTAGGATTCCACCAAATCAATATCAATAGAGATGCTACATTTGATGAAGATGCAGCCTTCACCAAATCCAGAAAGATCCTTGCAGATGAGGATCGTGAAGAAGAGAAGGAGGCTCCTAGAGCCACATAAGTTATCAAACCACTAATTAGAGACATTGAAGAAGTTCCTATACAAGAATATCATGACCTTGAAGAACCTCAAGGACTTATTAAAACAACCCATAAGATGATCTCAACAAAAAGAAGAACAGCTTGTGCTCGTGATGTAACCAAGGAAGCAAAAAGATATGGTGCACCAAAAGGAAGCAAAAGACAAAGAATCCCTTCAAACTATTTGGCAGTAATGAGAAATCTTATTAATGAATAACCCACATGTTTTGAATAATCCTCGAAGAAGAATAAATGGATACGAGTGTTGGAATAATCAAAACCCATTCCAATACTTAGTATAAAATAATTAATCTTTTTTATTAATTTCCTAGGTCCTACACTAGCTAGTTTGTACCCAATTCCATTTCTGTGGTCAAACTTTCCAAAACTGACTCCTGGAGCACTTTGGAAATATTATGGATAAGATATTTCCAACTAAAAAACTGTCCAGTTTAGTAAGTGTGCATTCCTTCCTTATCCATCTTTTCTATCTGTTACACTGAAATATTGTCCTCTTGATCCACGTGTCAACCCTTTGCCTAATCCCCAAATTTCTCTCTGATAAAGTTGATTTATAGTGAGGTTGTTCTTTCCTTTTTTCCCTCTTAAGGAAGGTCGAAAATCTTTCCCTTCATTATAGGTGTCCCGATGGTGCTCTTTTCCTTTATTCTAGGTGCACCACTGTCGACGATTTGTCTCCCACTGCTAGGTGCACCGACGATGCTCTTTCCTTTCATGGAAGGTGTGCTGGTGGTGTTTTGAGGGAAAAAACGGAGCTTTGAGAACCTGCTCAAAGTTGTATGAGGTGGATTTCTATCCCTATCATTTAGGTTAGGAATAATTTGGTTCCTAACCTATGGGGAAGATCCCTTAGAATCCTCCTCCTAATCCTCAACATACTCTATCCCTTTAGCCTTATAAATTAAATCCTCTCTCCATTTTAAAGAGAGGAAGGAATATGGTACTATTATGATGGTGGAATTTCTAGGTGATCCCTATCATTCTTTGGGAGGCTTACTATATTACTTTGGAGTCTTTGGCTCGGATTGTTGGATGGAATATTGCAGCGTTAAGACTAGGTTGTGATGTTCTCTCCTATATAATTCTATGTATCTCATTGATTACATTAAGACAAATCTCTTTCCATAAATGTTATTGTGTTACTAATGTTTAGAGATTTCTTACTTAACTATTATCTTAGATTAATTCATGTTTATATACGCACGTACGGTTCACTTGTTTCCACTTGCTTTACAGGGTTTTGTAGTCGAAGATCTAAAGGTTCTGGAGCTTGGATCAACAAAGAGAGAACATGATTTGCATATTGCAGGTAAGCGATCTATATGTTGAATTTAATTTCTATTTGATATAGGAAATTATATTTTATTATGTACTTGATTTTTTCTAAATCCACTTGGACTAGGGAGATCTGGCTTGAGTCCGCTTGAGTAGATTTATCCGATAACACTATCTTTTCTACATTTTTAAGGTAGTCTTCCTTGTTTTTTGCAACAAATCGCCTCCCTTATTTTCCTCATTTAAAAGAATGATAAAGTCCACTTTCCATCACTTATCAGTTCTACCTACTCATTCAGCAAATTTGTGAGCATATTAACTATTTTGGATAGTTCTTTATGCACCTATGGGGGGTTTTAACTAGTTTAGTAAGCCTACGTTTGTACTGATTCGAATAGAATATTTGAGAGTTAAAATTATTGGAGTATCTGTATGATGAGAAGCTTATATCTATTTAATGATGTCTGGTATAAATTAATATCAACAATGGTTTTTTTTATTAATATGATTCAGTCTCATTTTGTGTGTTTCTTGC
Organism: Pseudotsuga menziesii; assembly: GCA_001517045.1. Lineage (NCBI taxonomy): Eukaryota > Viridiplantae > Streptophyta > Pinopsida > Pinales > Pinaceae > Pseudotsuga > Pseudotsuga menziesii. Next base: position 78,277 of record LPNX010851854.1, read on the forward strand.
ATATTTTTCAAGCAATTTTGTGAGTTCAACTGATCTAAGCTTGGTATTAATTTCCACATGCTATAAAATCCTTGGTAGCTCGATTTTTATCCTCTTCAAATTGAATTTTCAGGGTCGACATCACTCATTGGGAGCACATTCTATCTGTTCAAGGGTGTAGTTGCTGAAGAATGGATCAATCTCAACAAATCATCTTAACTGCATTAAACTGTTTCGAATGGAAGGCAAGGATGGAGATTATGATGATGAGTAAATTCCTCTACATAGTGACCATGGAAATTGAAGCAGATCCTAATGCAATGGCTGAGAAGATAAAATTGCATAATAGGACAGATGAGGCGTATGGTATCTTATGTCTCAACATTTCCAGAGACCTTCTATTTCATCATGATGGATTGTTGTCTCCAAATGAAGTATGGGAGAATATTAAATCTTTATTTGGGAAGATAGATAATATGAGGGGTCATCAAATAGAGAACAAGTTGATTTCACTGACTCCAAGCAGCTTTGAATCCTTGCAAGTCTACTTTTCCAAATTCAAATCATCGGTTTTGCAGCTAAAACAGTGTTGTATTGACAAAGAATATGAACAACTAGTATTGGCCATACTTTCGAAGCTTAGCCCTGACTACTCAGTATTTTTTTCGAAATTCCACGCCACCAAGTTGACATTTCAAAACTAGAAGATTCCTTCACTGGAAGATTTCATGGAATCCTTGACTCATAAGTAAGACAAATTGGTCTTGATGGGAACCATCAAACCTTGCAAAAATAAAGATTTTGTTACTAGAGATTCCAAGGTTGATTCTAAAGGTAAGAAGAAGGATGAGAAACCCCAGATAAAAAAGGAGACAATTCCAAGTCTCATGAGGAGTCCACAAACTCTAAGAAGAAGAAATTTCAGAAGAAGAAAGGTAAAGGTGAAGGTAGCAAGTGCGCATTCTGTGGTAAGGAATTTCATCGTGAGAGCTCTTGCATGAAGAAGCCTATTGATATGCTGACTCAAATCATAGAGAAGAAAAACATATCCCTTCATGATGGAGCAAAGAAGAAGGAAGGATGATCCAGTTTCAAATACAAGGAGAGAGCTCATGCCCTTGTTGCAAGTGCTGTAAGATCTCATCCTGTTATCATTGATTCTGGAGCTTCTAGGAACATGATTTCAACAAAGGAGGTATTATCATATATTGATTATTTGAAATGTCCAAAGGTTTCACTGGGAGACAACTTGGAAACTAAAAGTAAGGGTAAAGGTAGCATTTATTTTGACCATGGTTCCTTCAATAATGTCTTGTATGTCTGAGGTCTTGTTTCTAATATATTTTCAGTATACCATATGACCCACACTGGGTCTCTTAAGAAGGTTTTTGTCTCTCCCAATGAAGTTTAAATCTCTGATATTGCAAATGGTAGATTCATTGCTAAAGGTTTTGTGGATCATAGTTCAAAAGTATATAGGTCTCACACTTCATGTCTTTCTCTAACTCATCTGCTCTCCTCACCCATACCAATGAAGCAAGCAAACTTCAACATCATCATTGAGATCTTCATCATCATCATCATCATCATCATCATCATCATCATCATCGTCACCATCATGTTCATCATCATCGTCTTCATCATCATGATCATCTTCATCATCATCATCATCATCATCATCATCATCATCATCATGTTGATCATCCTCGTCTTCATCATCATCATCATCATCTTCATCATCGTCGACATCATCATCATACATGAGACCAAATATTATTATGAGACCAAATATTATTATGGTTGTAGTAGTTGAATATCATAATCAAGAAAAATCTTATAATTTTATTTACATTTTATGCTTTATTATTATATTTTGCTACCTTTATTTAAAAACACTACAAAAAATTACACATTTTTAATTAATATATGTTTTTTTTTGTGAGTAAGCAACTTGTATGAACTTGATATATATTATTTGAAATTTGCAACATGTTCAGTTGAAGAAAAGAATTAACAACTACTAAAATACATATACATAACAATAAAGTGTTGTATTTAAAATTAATAATTTAATTAAGATGTATACATTTTCTATTATCCTTAAAATTGCCCATATTTTTTTTTTACTTGAAATTCACCACCATGCTATTCCTCCTCCTGGAATCAAAGGTGTCCCATAGGAATTCCTAGGATTGGATCCCAACACTTATGAGGCCCTAGCAATCGCCCAATGTCATTAGAATAGAACCCCCATGACAAACCATTCCCAATATTTGTTTTTCTATAAAGATGTAAGATAAGGTACATATATTCAATTAAATGGATATATTTAAAAAAAAATGTAAAATAAAGTAAAGATATCCAATTAAATGGTTACATTACTTGGATTAATGACTATTTTAGGAATACATAAAAATAATTTTGCATGTAACATATTAGGCACTAAAATATTTAATTGAGCTATACTACTTGGAACAAGGTCCACCCTTTGCCACACTAAATAAAAAAGAACTTTATGTTAAATTGGACATGAGTACCCTCCCTCTTGGTATTATGTTAAATGCGACCCTAAGACATAGGACTATTTGAAACAATTTGCAAAAATAGAAGGCGTAGGAATTTTTGAAACAATTTACAAAACCATAGGATTAGTTCAAACAATTTATAAAATTGAAAGGCATGCTATGTATTGGAAGTATAAAAATTAAAAATTAAAAAATGTTGATTGACAATGGTGTTTATTTGATAAAGTGGATATGGAGCTTGCTAGGGTGTTTATGTTATTCCTTTATGAGAATATATTTTATTTTGACAATAATAATAAAATTAGACATTTAAACTCGATTATTTAGAATTCATTATTAAATTTAATTGTTGGCAAGAAAGTTTCCAAATATTATGAAACAAAATAAAAAAAGTAGATAATTCACAAGACAAATTATGTTATGTTCATAAATTGAACAACAAAATTTTGTTTTATGCCCATTGTATAATTTTTCAGACAAACTATATTCCGTTCTTAATTTCAAGAATAAAATTGTGTTATGTGTTCTATGTATGGCTAGCTAGAGTGGGTGGAGTGTATATATAGTTGGTAGCCTATGAAGCTTTGCACCTTAGTTTTTGTAATCCCTCTCCAAAAAAAACTTATTAAAAAACCCTCAATAAATTCAAGTTGAGCATATAATCCCATACCTTATTAATAAACCATTAATACATCTATATTTTAGCTTACTATTAAGAATGTCATTAAACATTTCAAGCATTTTAGACTATCCAAACTTGTAATATTTATTCAAATTTTTTAGTAAACATTTCAACCAGGGTCAGTAATATCTGGATTTTCGTCGATCTCATTTGGATTTGGGATAAACGACCACGATAAAGGGATAAACGTCCAATAGAAGGGATAAACCATGACATAGTTTATGTCTGAACCAGAGAAGAAGGAAGTATGAACCTATCATGCGCCAGAAGAGGAGGTGACCCACAAATTACTGAAGCCTTGTGGTTGTTCACCTAGAGGAGACCCAAATACTTCTACACCTAGTTCTATGCCCAGAGGATATCGAGACGACAACTGAAAAGGAGACCGAGATGTCTTCAGTAAGTTGAAATATCAACCAAAACACTTAATATTCAATTTTTTTTTATGTGCATAACACATAAAAAGGAATATTGCTTAACTTCAGAGAAATGCATTGCGTAGACTAGGCCGTTTGAAAAATGAATTAACTCCTTCTCCATAGAGAAAATAGATTTTATTTTTTATTTTTTGGGGGTTTGGAGATGCATTGGGACAAATATGGTGAAATAGGGGTTTCCTGAGTGTTTAGGGGTTTGGAAATGCATTGGGAGAATAAAAATCAGGCTTAGTCAAGTCATTTGTTGACTGGTCCTTCACCATCAAAAAATCCTTAGACTATCCCAGCAATTTCTTTCATTCTTCTATCTATAGTAACCATGGAGGATAACCCCAAAAAGATCTTCTGTTGTAGAAGTTCGGGTCCGAGGAAACCTCTTTCAATCTCGACAAATTTCCTCGGAGAGCAACCCGATATTCCTCATAGGCCAACGGATTTTTCAACTCCTTTTGAAGGAGAAATCAAGTATCTTTATACTGGTTTTTTCTGAGTAATTTTACTTAGCCAACTTGCAAGAGTTTTGATTTCCTTTTATATATATTTTTAATGCAAAGAATGAGGGTTAGTCGAGTTCATTATTTTCACCCTTAAATTTATTTTGCACAGTTTGAGGGATTCTCGAAAGTTAAACTTTTAACAATAGGTTGCCTCTTTCAAGTTCATGGATTTCTTTTGCTAGAGACAGACAATGATAGCCATCAAAGAACATACAGCTTCGTTCCAGGATAGAGGATAATGGAATAAGAAAGCTCTCCATAAAAAAATACATGTTATATATTTCCCCGTACATGCCTTCCAAGAAACATTATGGCTTTTTTCTTGGACATATGATCAAGATAGGTTAGAGAGATTTTAATAAGGCATGGAAAAAAGGTAACATTTCAACAAATTACACGAGGAAAAAAAATCCTCCCATGGATCCCCTTTCCTCTTTGCCTTTTGTGGACTCATAACCCCCTTACGGTCTTGCATTTTGGTGGTTATTATATTATCTATTGTGCTTTGTTTTTACAACATTTAAACATAACACCACAACCAAGCCCATAAATTGAAATCTTAACCATTAGCTAGTCAGGCCATTTCCTAGAGCTCTCAGCTAGGAATATTTACAAATCAATTCACACACACACACACACACACACACACATATATCTGTGTGTGTGTGTGTGTGTATTATGGTGTCATTACAAATCAACTCATACCTCCAAATGTGACACCGGTCCAAATAACACCACCATTAAAATATTTAATTAATATAATATTATAACTAATATAATATTATAGCTCAGTGCATTCGATTGGTTAAAAGCTGGATGTTACAGATATACAGTCAATAAAGAGTCTCATGATTCATATACCTTACCACAACTAGTGTACATTCAGGTTATGTTTTCGACATTGTAACAATATTCAAGATTTTTGGTTTTCACGAGAGCTATTCATTGCAATTTTCATTATAGTCTTAGTATGTGCACAATGATAACTTTAAGTTGATCAATTGCACAAATTCAGACTAAGCAAGTGGCATAGATGAAATTAAATTTACCACAAGTTATTCATTCAGCATGGGATTGAGAGTGATTTCATGGGATAGCAAAAATCAACCAACCATTGCATCATCCTCCATAGAAAAGTGGTACAATGCAGCAACAAGTGCGTCTAGTGAAGACATATCGATTAGAGGATTCTTAGGGACTTGACCCTAGATACTAGAATCAACTTAGACCACACCTCTCTTTAGAAATAATCAAAAAATTTATCCAACTTAAAGGATAAATTATTTCATATTGAGACCAAGCACATTGAGGTTAATCATCACCACATCAAACAACTATTAAATCTCTCAAGATTGCCTAGAAAAAGTTTTCACTATAACATTAAGAAAGAACATATTTGAAAGATTTAGGGAGATTCTTGGTGCAAAGGGACTAAAATGGCCATTGTGGGGGTATTCGAATGTAAATCCCTTTTGGTATAATTGTAACAATCTATGCAGTGCTACATTAGCATCTGAAACATCTTTATGTTGAAGATAAAATTTAGGAAATCAGTTGAATAGATCTAATACAAGCAATATTGATGAAATAAGATGCACACAATTTACTAAACTACAATTATTCATTTTAAGATTCTATAGATGATGACCATTGAAAGTACCTTTTGTATACTTTTAGACACTTGATTATTGTTACTGCTTCTCACAAGAGAAAAAGTATTTTTGATATATTAGTTTGTTTTAGGCTACAAGCTATTACTATCCTCAGTTTATAATTTTATACTACTAAATTTAGATGTATATAATATTTGTTAAGGAATGAGATATTTAAGTTTGGAAAGCCTTCATGGAATGTTCTCTTCCTTTCATCTATCTTTCAACTATTGCCTCTTTGAAAATACAAACATTTGGAACTTGGAAAAATGTGAATATTTACATACTAGGGAAAAAACACATCTGTTTCTGGTAACTATGGTTTTGGGTCGTATACATGTCAATCCAAACACTAGAAGAAGATTCATGGGCAAGAAACCTAGTAATCAAAGAACAAATACACCTTCAAATTTCATTTAGATAACTTTGGTAAAGAAATGAATACAGGTCAACCAGTATAATGAAAAAGTGTATAAGTAAAAGAGACCCACCTAACTCTTGAAAGAAGAAAACAAGGATTACAAACAACATTAAATTGTTTGTTCAACATCCAAATTGGAAAGAGTCCAATATGTCATAGACGCTGTATCTTTGATTATAGCATTTAGATGAATACAATACTCTTATTTTAAAGACATACAGATTAGTTATGAAAATTAATATGTTTGAAAGAGATATGCATAAATCATTTCCTCAAAATTAAATATAGAAAGTGTGTATGCCAGTATGGTTGAAAAAAAAAAGGCACAAGTAGAAAGAAACAGTGATGCATTCAAGAAATAATGCAACTTGTACCTAGTAGCAATGGCTATGCTAACAAAATTTTCACCTTTAGGATACACAATATAGTCTTGGTTCCTTAAAGAGCAGCAATCATTTTCAAAAGTCTTGAACAGGGTGAAATATTCTCCAAATTTAGTTGATTGACTTCCTTGTCAAGGAACATCCGTAGATTTAGTATGTTCTGCCTTCATGGCCTTCCACCATTGCAAAAGCATGTGTACTTGGAAGTTATGAACCCTCTTGGAACTGGAAAAAACACCATTATTAATCCATTTGTAAGAATCTATGGATTTCAATCAAAATAGTAGCACATTAGCAAATCGATACAACTTAAAATATATATAATAGATTATAGGAGAAACATTTTCCTGTTTGATGGATGAGATTACAGAAAAAAATTCAGTGTCACTGTGCACACCTATTTTCAAAAATATTTTGGAGCATCCTGCTAGAGGATAGAGGATGAAAACCCTACAAAGAAGATATTAAACAAGATTAAGGAAACTACATGTTGATTTGATGGACCATGAAATAATAACCCCATATTTTACTGGTGTAGCGTCCCCGACCCTCCGACCGGTGAAGAGGACGCGACCATCACCAAACCAACGGGCAAACTGCCCCATGAACACAAACAATCATCAATGCTGAACTTAAAATGTTTAACATAATGCATATCTAAGATGCATAATCCATCATACAAGGATGCATAGATACTCAATCATTCAGTGGAAGAAAACACATACATTCCAGCATTCACCATGTTCATCATTTCTCATGAAACAGTAGAGATAATTGCAGAGATGAGACAGTCATGAGTACTTATCTTTTAATGAATAATTCGCCCCACAACTAGCTACGTCGCTGCAATGTTCCACCCAAACATAGGCCAGCGTGCTCATCAATCTCTTAGCAACACTGCCACCCCTGAGCTGGGCATGATTCCTCAAGGAATAAGGGGTCCCAACAGGCTTACACATAGCCAAGGTTTGCCATCACAGCCAAACCCACACAGCAGGGTTTTAACCAGGTTTTCAAGGAGCTGGGATAGGCTAAATTCCAGGTTGGTGGCCTCAAACACCAGTCTTCTCATGCATACCCAGCCTCTAATCCCACTCACAACAGTCCAAAGACCAACCACTGCATCCCGCAGCAAAACAACCCATTCACAGCTCTATGAAGAAGGAAAACACAACAGGGAACAACCCCAAACAAGCAGGTGGAACAAAGCTTAAGCCATAAGACAGCTCAGGGTTGTTCTTGGCCCTAACGTGGCCAAAACAACTCAACAGCAACCCAACTTCATAGTGAGAGCTATGGCAACGTCACACAGTCCACAAAACAGAGACATCGTTGATGGCAGAAAATGACTCACTAAGAATCCATAGTGGCCAAAAACGTAATTGGGCACCACAGCCAACAAAACGCGGGGAAGACAATAGTCCCAAAACATAATCAGTGACCACGACTCACAACACGGGAAAATGACTCCAATGGTCTGTGTGTGAGGGAAACTTGTACCAAACCACAAAACATAGAGGAAAACATATGCATGGCCCACAAATCAGTAAGGAAACTTACACACAGTCCCTGAGTGTAAAAATGGCTTCTGCACCTGAAAAACTTGAGTGACAACCATGATTTCACCCACTCCCTGCGTGAAGAAAAACCAATGCAGAATTCCTGTGCGTGAGGAGAACATACCACGGCTCTGCGTGAGGATAATGAGCAGACAATGATCCCTTCCTAAGGATGAATAGCTCCGCTCATGCACGCGGATGAACAGACCATCTATAGGAACGCACGGTTGGGAGTGAATAGACTAGAGAAGAGTGGAGTCATGGAGAGAGTGAATGAAGAGCCTCCCCTTCTTCTGCCCATCACGACGTGAAGAGGAGAGTCCACTGGTGGAGTGGGAACGTGGGAAAGGATGGATAGTCCTACCACACCCACCACCACTTAGCAATAACTACCTCAACTACTCCACAAAAACATTAAAGAGGTTGGATGAGGCAAGAGAAAATGACACAAGGCTTCCCCCCCCCCACCATAGACCAAGGTTTGACATCCCCCACCCTTATCCTTTGGAATCAAGCCCTTTTCATTCAACGTTGCACTGTCGTAGCTGGTTGTGGTTTATTTTATTTGATGTGCGTGTTTACATGATGCCAAATTATAATGTGCCCAATAACACGATATACCATCAACAACTATCCCTATTACCGAAACATACATAATCAAATCGATGGTGGGGATTTTTTCCTTTAGCTCCTCACCACGATTAATTACAATATATACATCATGCAAACGGGTTCAAAACCGGGGTGTTACATTCCCCTCCCCCTTGGAATAACACCCTCCTCGGTGTTCCAATACATAGGAATACATATACAATACATATACAATTGCACATCAAAATTTAAAAATTTTGCAGATATGTCCCACGTTCAATTATTTACTTTGAACATTCAAGACCAAGCCCCTCGTCTTCCATGAAATTCTCCTGTTAGTTCTCAGCTTTCAGCTTATCCCGAAGCCTAGGAACTTTGCGGCTATTGCCCTCATCATGTTCCCTCATTAGGCAGTCCTGACGTAAATGATCTCCTCCGCATTCACAGCATTTCAATGGCTGCTTCATCTTTACCTGCTCAATTTCCTTTGAGTCTTCATGCCTGGACCATTTCCCAACGGGTTGCTTGGATGAATGTCCCATCACTAATTCACCTTCCTTTCCTTTTCTGATTGCTCCCAGAAGGATTTTCACCTCCCTTTGCAAACCAATAGAGTCTTGCAAAATCTGGTGGTTCATTTCATTCTGCCTTTTCTGTATCTTGAGCATCTCCCCAAGATTTTATTGGGTCTTGGCAATCATTTGAAGGAGACTTCCAGCTAAGTCCAACAACTTTTGATCTGCTGCCATGATCAATGTGTGCCACTGGTTTTCACTTTTCTCACCTGTGAAATGCACCATTGAAATTCTGTCAGACCAAGCATAATATAGACATTAAAATCAGTCAGTTAATTACCCAATTGGCATGACAGTCCAAGCCTCATCAAGGAGACTTTCATATTTTTCATTCCTTCCCAACAGGCACACGAGCTCATTCATGTCCATTCTTGGGTAGGGAATTAACTATTCCAACATTCATAATTTACTTTAAGCAAATACACACATTCCATTTTCAGTCATACATGCATTCAACAATCTTTTGTTTTCACAATACATATATATATATGTATGTATGTATATATAATTAAAAAGGGAAAGAGAGAGCAGTAAGAGATTTTCCCCTCTTTTCTTTGTTCCATCCTGGAATCCACACCACTGCGGTGGCTTTTCATGCTCTCAGCCTCTTTCACTTCACCGTGAATGCTAGACCAATCCCTCTTGGTCATGACACTTAGTGTCTTCGGTCTATTCCAGACCCCTAAACCATGGAGTCTCTCCACATGGTTTCTCTCAGCTGCTAGGAACCTCATGGTCTCACTAACACCCTTTTCATTGCCGCTCATTCTGATCTTTCCAGGATAGTCACATGTCCACATGCACCCCTAGGATGCTCTCATAGTCCTCGCTCCCGGCGATACCTATATCCAGACATTGAATAGATTCACATTTTTAGTTTCTTATCATCGGTTTTATCTCTAGAACAAGAGCTTAAAACATCATAACCAAATCATATACACATGTATATTCATAAGCAAAATAATCCAATACTTATCTGTATTGTGCATTTCCTCGTTGGTCCACAGGATCCTGCTTCGCTTTGCAAGCCTTGGGATCACCTATGGACTTGGATGTTAGGTCAGCACGCAAGCTGCTCCACAACATCAAATAATTAATTTCCATCCAATACATCCACATGTCAACTGGGCTTGGAACTTTATCATGACCATTTCCAGGTCTAGGATCTAGTATGGATCCTCAGGCATATAACAGCCCAACATACACTTATACCAACATACACTTATATCAACAATAACCCTTACTCCACAACCCCTCACAACAACCATTTACCATTTACCTTTTACCTTTTACCTTTTACCTTTAGGGTGCAACACCCCACTGCATCTATTTAGCCTGTCAGCACCAGCAATATAAGCAAACTCATCAGCATTATTACTATAAGACTATGATCATATTTCATATCATTCACTATCAAGTATTGAGACACTAGGAGTGCGTCCACTCCCTAGGGTGTAATCAATATTGAAAACAATTTCATGATCTGACATCGGGAAAGTGTGCACCCCTTTCTGATGTTAGCCATGTAGGCCCTATTCATACTCAAGCAATCGGTCATCATGGAAATAAAATCAAAACATGTTCTGCATATGGAATTTTAACAATTTGACATGCGTATTATTAGCAAGGGTCACAGAACACTTATCCATTTGCCGACGCAGTATTCCTTTGTTAAGGAGGAATGGGGGATCCTTCTCTGAGTTAACAGTCCCTCGGTTTTCCATCCCAACTCCTTTTCACATTTCATATTCACACATGTCTTACCAACATAACCCATACCATCTCACTCATGTTACTACCAAACATGCAGTGCAGATGAGACATTTCCAAAATGTCCAATGGCGTTTCACCCGAAACCCATTTCCAAGGGAAAACCTTCCCATGAAGTTTGGCTCTTGCAGGCCATCACACATGATCTTCCTGCAATGTGCACCCTTGGCACATTCATCAAACAGCCAAACAGTCAATCATTATATGATAATACAATCCAAATTGATTATTCCATAACCAAGCAATGACATTGGTAATCAAATTCAATAGGAAATTGCAATTCTGTCTACTACAAAAATTAGTTTGCTTCTAACATAATACGAATACCCACTTGCAATGTGTCCTCCTGACACAATCTTATGCAAACCAATAGTGATTAGTAGTCGTCAGCAATTTCTTAAATCCAAAATTCACAATTCAAAATTAACAACCCATTATGCATACCAACTAGCTTTATAGCCATAAGACTCTTCTCATAAGGTTTGGCTCTTTTACATGGTAGATTTTGGCATTGGTCAGGGTCTTACCTCTCACTGCCATGCTCGAAATAATCTACCTGAAACCTGAGCTTCAATCATCCAACACAATCTTATGCAAGCCAATAGTGACTAATAGTTGTTAGCAATTTCTTAAATCCGAAATTCACAATTCAAATTTAACAACCTATTATGCATACCAACTAGTTTTACAACCATGAGACTCTTCTCATAAGGTTTGGCTCTTTCACATGGTAGATTATGGCATTGGTCAGGGTCTTACCTCTCACTGGCATGCTATGAATAATCTACCTGAAACTTGAGCTTCAATCAACCAAACACTTGGTAATTCTGGATGCATATAAACTTCTCATTGCTACAACCATCACTGAAGCATTTTCAGAATTCATAAAATTCAAATACTTCCAGCTGTTAATCACATCAATATTACCAAAACTCATTTACTTCATGCAATCATTATCATACTAACATTTTCAAGGTATAGTCACATCATTCATGCAATTAAATGAAATGTTTAGATACTCCTTACTTCACAAGCGTATCATTTGTACCACCTTGCTCTTCGATAGAGCATTTCTGGCAGCCAATTGATCATGACTATCCGCTTTATGCACTTACTATCCTGCATTCATAACATCCTTTGAAACAGTTCTAGAATTATCGACAATTCATCATTTCAACCATTAGTTATTCATAATATCACATGCATTCATCTCAATGCATCCATGCAATGCATCACAACATTTGCACCTATACTTATGCAATCAGTCATTCACACCCTTCATATGCATCCATCCAATGCATAACTACAAGATTCATAAAATCTTCTCAATGCACATCCACTCAATGCTACCTTGTATTGATTCGGGATTACTATGCATTCAACATACCATGCATGGCCTAACCATGACTACTTCATATAGGATGCATGACTATAATCAAGATCATCAGTACTTACTTTCCTTGGGCTACTAAGCTCAATCAACATATACAAGCATGACACCTTTCTATATTCAAATATCCACATGGTACGAGGTCTCTTACCTTTACCACTCCATGCAGTTGCCATAATCAAACTCTTACCTTCCTGGGTCCTACTTACACCCTTGGCATGACCAATTTGGTTGGTCCTTTGTAGTAGATTGTAGAATTTGCTCACCAACTTTTATCCTAGACTAGTTGCCTTATCCCTTTCTCCATAGGGTTGCTTGTCACATTCATCAGCATCAGCAACATATTCAGCCAAGTCCATGTTGTCGTTGGTTTTTCCACTAATGCCAATATCAATGCAATAATCATCATTAGTGGTTCATTATAAATATATAATCCTCAATATCCTATGTATGCAAAACATATCCTCATGAATTTCATGCATAAAACTTAGGAATGTAGTTATCATTAGCAAGATAGGGTTTAAGGAAACTTCCCTTCTCAAGTCCCACATCCTTGCATGGAACTCCTTTTCCACACAACAACTGATTTGACTTCATAGTCTTTGCTACCTCTGGGCATGCAACTTTCCAGATTTGTCCATTTTATAGCAGCGGCCGTCATTAGCACTTTTCTTCTCCATGCTCAAATTTTTGTTGACTTTCCCTTGTTCCCTACTAGATAAGCTTTCCAACGCCTATCCACATGCTTCATTCCGACCTCGGGTGTGAAAACCACACCACTTCTAAAATGAAGATTTTCACCAAATCTCGGCATTTTACACACGACTGCATTTTGGACTAGGTGCCAACTTCAGCCACCTATAAACCCCACTGAAAAAATGCTGAAAAATCCTGTTGAAAACAATCGAAATCTATTGGAAAATCCCTCTTGAAAAACAAAATTTTCCTCTGCAAAATCGGCTCTCATTTCGACTATCAGTCCGACGTTTCGGCAGACGAAACAGCTAGCTTCTTCACTGTTCATCGGCTGTCGGATCCACTAAGCACTACGCATCGGTGATCTGTTCGTCTATTTTTCTCTGGCGTGTCGGATCCGTAGTCATCTAGGTAGCCGCAACAGCGGATGTTCAATCCACTTACTTCATCCGACGTCACTCATCGGTTGTCCAATCAACTAAATTTTTCCGATGCTTTCTGTACTTAGAAAAATTTTCGGAAATCTTTCTTCTTCCCTCTGCCGCCACATCAGCAACCTCATCTTCTATTTTCCTCTGACACTTGCCACCGCATCGGCTACTCAATCAGCTAAATATTTCTGACGGCTTCCATACTTAGACGAATTTTTCAACTTTTCAAAATTTTTCCTCTTTCTACTTTCTTCCGCTGACGGCATTGGAAGTCCTTTCCGCTAACAGATCCGACGTATCGGCTGCTCAAACAGCTAACATCCTTCGATGATCTCAACACTTACTTTCTGCCGCCGCTTGATCGACTCCATTTCCTTCTTTCTGTCGGCCAAATTTTTCCTTCCACAGCCGCAACGGCAGAACATCAAACACTATCTACCTCTGATCGATGAACTAATTCTTTGAACGGCATCGACAGTCTTTTCTCATCGACAGGCTAGTGCTTTTTGCTTCCGCAATGGCGGAACATCAAACCACTATCTTCTTTCGATAGCCGACGATTTCTATACTTAGAGAAAAAAATTTCGAACTTTGTTCATGGCGTCAGCGGTCGAAGAACTTACCCATTGGACGCGTAGTTGTTTAGCCATCCGCAACGGTGGGTGCTCGAACAAATTTCTGCTTCCGATGGATGCCGAACACTTAGAAATTTTTTCGTGACTTTCCGTCCAAGTGTTCCCATCAGGCTTGCTTTCGCCTAACTCTTCCGCTACATCAAAAGTCCATTCCACTAACTCTTCCGCTACATTGGAAGTCTGTTCCACTAAGTGTTCTGACTACTCCAACACTTAGACAAATTTTATGAAAGTTTACTGTCATCAAATTTTGATCTCTACTAGGCAGAAGGAAACCTGCCTCTGCAAGATAGTTTCCCATGGCCCTCTGAGGCCCAATACTGCAATGATGGCTCTATCACTGCACCTTGGTGGTCCATTCAGGCCCATGCTGCAACATGAGCTCTGATACCACTCTGTCATGTCCCCATCCCTCCGTCGAGTGAAGAGGACACGACCCACACCACACAGACGGGAAAACAGCCCCATGAACATGAACAATAAAAAATGCTGAAATTAAAATGTTTAACATAATGCATATCTAAGATGCATAATCCATCATACAAGGATGCATAACTACTCAATCATTCAGTGGAAGCAAATACATACATTCCAGCATTAACCATGTTCATCATTTCTCATGAAACAATAGAGATAATTGCAGAGATGAGACAGTCATGAGTACTTATCTTTTAATGAATAATTCACCCCGAAACTAACTACGTCGCTGCAACGTTCCACCCAACCATAGGACAGCGTGCTCATCAATCTCTCAGCAACACTGCCACCCCTGAGCTGGGCATGATTCCTCAAGGAATAAGGGGTCCCAACAGGCTTACACACAACCAAGGTTTGCCATCACAGCCAAACCCACACAGTAGGGTTTTAACCAGGTTGTCAAGGAGATGGGATAGGCTAAATTCCAGGCTGGTGGCCTCAAACACTAGTCTTACCATGCATACCCAGCCTCTAATCCCACTCACAACAGTCCGAAGACCAACCACTGCATCCCACAGCAAAACAACCCATTCACAGCTCTGTGAAGAAGGCAAACACAACAGGGGACAACCCCAAACAAGCAGGTGGAACACAGCTCAAGCCACAAGATAGCTCAGGGTTGTTCTTGGCCCTAACGTGGTCAAAACAACTCAACATCAACCTAAAACCAGGGTCCTTTAGCAACCCAACTTCATAGTGAGAGCTATGGCAACGTCACACAGTCCACAAAACAGAGACATCGTTGATGGCAGAAAACGGCTCACTAAGAATCCATAGCGGTGAAAAACGTAATTGGGCACCACAACCAACAAAACGCGGGGAAGACAACAGTCCCAAAACATAATCAGTGAGCATGGCTCACAACACGGGAAAATGACTCCAACGGTCTGTGCGTGAGGGAAACTTGCACCAAACCGCAAAATAGAGAGGAAAACATATGCATGGGCCACAAATCAGTAAGGAAACTTACACATAGTCCCTGAGCATCAAAATGGCTTCTGCACCCGAAAAACCTAAGTGGAAACCATGATTTCACCCACTCCCTGCGTGAAGAAAAACCAATGCAGAATTCTTGTGCATGAGGAGAACAGACCACGGCTCTACGTGAGGATAATGAGTAGACAATGATCCCTGCGTGAGGATGAACAGCTCCGCTATTGCACGCGGATGAACAGACCATCGAGAGGAATGCGCGGTGGGGAGTGAACAGACTAGAGAAGAGTGGAGTCATGGAGAGAGTGAATGAAGAGCCTCCCCTTCTTCTGCCCATCACGACATGAAGAGGAGAGTCCGCTGGTGGAGTGGGCACGTGGGAAAGGATGGACAGTCCTGCCACACCCACCACCACTCAGCAATAACTACCTCAACTACTCCACAAAAACATTAAAGAGGTTGGATGAGACAAGGGAAAATGATACAAGGCTTCCCCCCCCCCCCACTAGACCAAGGTTTGACATCCCCCACCCTTATCCTTTGGAATCATTCCCTTTTCATTCAATGTTGCACTGCTATAGNTTTGGAATCATTCCCTTTTCATTCAATGTTGCACTGCTATAGCTGGTTGTGGTTTATTTTATTTGATGTGTGTGTTTACATAATGCCGAATTATAATGTGCCCAATAGCATGATATACCATTGGAAACTATCCCTATTGCCGAAACATACACAACCAAATCATTGGTGGGGCTTTTTTCCTTTAGCTCCTCACCACGATTAATTACAATATATACATCATGCAAACGGGGTCAAAACAGGGGTGTTATAACTAGGGCTAGATTATGATGTTATTATATTCAGTATGGGTGTTAAAAGGTCAAAGACTTCATTTGAATAGGTCTAGGGATATATTCTAATAATGAGGTGGAAAATGAGGATGTAGTTCAACTTTCAAGGCCTTAAATTTGGCTTTTTGAAGATTAAAGGAGATAGACCCTATCTTCCTTTGACATAGTCTGTATTGATGCTCAAAAAAAATATTAAAGTCACTTTCGAAGTTAGGAATAGGGCTCTTTGTTGGGATGGTTTATTTTAGCATGGGGTGTTTTGGGTGGATTTGAGTTGCATTTAGGCTGTTGTGGTTATCTAACCCTCATATTGTATGAGGCCCTACACTTATGATTTTCATCACAAAACTTGTTGACAAGTTGATGAAGCTGTAGGATGTCTTGGGTGCTTGATGCTAGCATTATGGTTCCTGTTGTGATGATGCCCTAGTTGGTGATTGGTTGATGGATCCTCATGATATATTGGTGTATTGATCTTGACATTCTCTCTTTTTGGTAATATCAGAATGCTTGAGTATCTTTCCTTAGAATTCATCTAACACTTTGTGCTTTCATGGAATGGGAACCAATCAACTTAGGGTTTCCCTAAGTTTTAAACTGTTAATCATTGCTCCTTGATGAAGTATTTCCTATGCAATGTTTGACAGTATGGTTATCGATGTGGTTATGTGAGTTTGATGCCTCCAAGATAGAACACTAGGAAATGATGGTGAAATTCACTCATATGTCATTTTCTCTTGACACATTTATCATGTTCTCATGGAGTGCCCTAGAATTTTGGTTTGATTTGGCATCTTGATGACATGGATTATCATTTTTTATGAAGTACTAGGATTATTGCATGTTAAATATGGTATTTGGACTCTGGAGTATTTTCTATTGGGGTGCTCTAGCTCATTGGATGTGGTTCACACTTATGGACGACTCATTGTTGATCTTGCATGGAGCACCCTTCTTTCTTCACATGTTTCGTGGCATTACACATTTTCCGTGGAGAAACCTTGCTCCAAGGAACTTGGATGGCCTCTTGACTATATAATTACATTTGCTAGTGGACTATGGAATTCTCCCCTTAGTCCTCTCTCTTGACACATTTTGATGCATGGTTTCCCTCTATTGCTTAGAAAATGGGTTGACCCCTTCATGAGATTGGTTGAGTATTGTGGGTGGGGTGAGGGTCTAGGGGATTGCACTTAATTTCATGCCACTATCTTTATTGGTGGACTCCTTATTCCATGGAGCTATCTTTTTCACATGTATTGACAAGTTGGCACTTGATATTGAGCTTGTTACCGCCTAAAACATACTACACTATAGAAAAGTCTCCCAACCACTAGGTTTGTTCTTGAGGGGAAACTATGAGTTTGGAACACACTATCACCTTGATTCCTAACTCCTTCGTTTAGAACCAACTCCCAAAGGTCTATCGGGGTGGTCCTTGTTTACTAATTTTTTGAAGATTTTATTTTAATTAGGAGTTAAAATTGATTAAGGTTTACTTAAATTCAATGACAAGCAATTGTGCAAAAATGCAAAGATTTTTCAATGATAGGTGAACCTTGTCTTGAAAATAAATCAAATACAATTACAAGAAAGAAATAATAATTTACAAAACCAGTTCCTACTCTATTTGGGATATGGAGTCACACTCTATGAAATTAAACTTTAAATCAATTGAGTAGCCAATATTTACATTCACAATGCTAAAATGAACCTTCTACAAAATCAATAAACAATGAACATGTGCTTGATTGCAATTGTAAATTTGGAATTTGAAATATTGTGCTCTTGAAAAATAAAGAATCTTAAACAACAATGCTTTGAATGTAAAAGTGAGAATGAAACAATAGATTGATGTGTTTTGCAAATGGTCCTATAAATTTTAGTTATTTTTTAGGTCTCACTTAAACTTAGGGGAATTAATGTGTGAAACAATGAAAGTACAACCTAACTAATCTTCCTACTCCAAACACTTATCTATTTTGATTTCAAAGATATTGTTGGGTGCTCAACAAGATAACACAAGGTTCCCTTCTAGCTCCATAAGTCAATCCCCAAACCTATTTGCAGATTTGGAGCTAGATTTTGGGATATTAAAGGCTATCATTTTGCATTATAAGGTGGTTGTCATGTACTATTTTTTTCTTTTCCTACCTAAAAAATACTTCTGCTAATATAGTGTTTATTAGCCATAATAGGAGGGCTGTGAAGAGTGATATGTCTATCCTCTTAAGACTTGATAATATCAGGACTGAATTGTGCAATGCATGGAATGATTATTCAATGGAATCTTGTCTCTTTATTGGATATATTCAACTTTAATGTTATAATTTGAGGCACATATATAATGAAATTGATGTAGTATATTTTTGAGCTCTGTGCATTGGTTGTAAGTGTAAATTACAGAACTGTTATGTCCAAGCCTTAAAAATATTGTAAAAAAATCATGACATGCCTAATAAGGGATTTTGGCTCAAGTGAAAGATACATTTTTCTAATCCTGTGAATGAGGAGTTCAACAATCAACACCATTGATATCGGTTTACAAGGAGGGCTTCGTGCTTTTTATTCAATGCCATTCCCATATTCTCATACATGATAGAATCCAAGGAAAAAGATGCAATCTTCCAATCTTGCATTCATAAAAAAGTGTTGTCTACTGAATTCATGCTCTCCATGTGATTGTTGATGAGGTTGGAACCACTATCAAAACCCTAAGTCCTTCTCATATGGAATCAAACCCATAAAGACAAGTATAAACACTCCAAGCAAGGTTTTCTTCAAGTTACAATTCATCCAATCAACTCCACATGAAATGGCCCTTTTCTCACATGTGGTATCATTTAAGAAGAGGAGCACTCTACATTTGATGCTCTTTGTCCATGCATCTATAGGTCACACCACTCCAAGAAGCCTTGCAAGTCATCTAATAAAGAGTGCTCATGTTAGGAGAGGAAAAGTGGCATGTTGGTGAACATGTCAAGCACATTTTAACTCTTCAAGGATAACATCCTAAGGTTTTGGCTTCATTTTATTAATTTTTGTTTTGGTGGTATTTGGATGGAAACCTACAAAAGAATAATAGATCCCCATTTGCATTGTGTTTCTTCCAAAAGAATAACAGATAATTGTAAATTTGAGCATATAGATCTGTAGACAAATACACAACTCACAAAGAAGATCTCACAATTTACTCAGCAATTGAAGAATGAAACAGTGCAAAAGGCTTGCAGCTGTGAATGCTTTCATTAATCAAAAAAGTAATCCAGATGATAATTACAATGAAGTAAAATGGATTTAATAGCCACAAGCAATTCGAATCCACATGAGGAATTAGAATTGATTAGACTCTACTTGACTGTAGGTAACCAAGACCTTGTCTAAATCACTATCGGAGGACCCAGTAGTTAACTGTCCTTGTCTAAACCATAACCGAAGTTCATCGGAGCTCTAAAACACAACTCAAGTGTTACATTAAGTGTTGACCAATGGTTAACTGATAGTGGTAGGTGAGAAATACACCCCACATGTGTGCATTCAAGTAAACCTAGCACTAACTGAATGTGGAGGACTTGAACTGAATGTAACTGACTCCTAACTTAGCTTGACTAGTCATTAACTGAAGTGAGCTGACCTTGGTTGGTTTCGGCACTCCCAGTGACTTCCTAAATTGTAGGGATTGATCTAGGAGGCTCCTAAACTTATGCAATCAAGTGGAATAAGTGGCAGTGAGCCTCAATTAGTGTTCCCCACACTTTAGTAACTGAAACATGTGCCCCAATTAGGTCAAGCTTACCCAATGGTGCTAATGACTATAAATAGACTAGATGGACTCCCGATTTAGACATATGACCAAATTTGGACAAGGGAGGATTAATAATCCTAAAACCCCCCCTGAATGCTAACTTGGACAAACTATGGGCCCTGGTAACTAATACCATAGGTCACCCATTACATCAAGTAAAGTAAGGTAACAGCTCAAAAACAAGGTGCTGGGGAAAAACCACATGGCAAAAAAACCCCCCTTCTAATTAAGCAGGTAGAATCAGGATCAATATGGTTTTTTCTGTGCATAGGTATCCTGGGGCCTGGAATGTGAACCTATCCATAATTATGTCTGGAGGAATCTTCCTCTTTGGAAGAAGAATGATATGCTCAACTAAATCAGAAATATAGATAGCTGCCGGATGAAGACTGGACCCAGGTAGAGCAACTGAAGTCAACTGAAAAGTGAGGAAAGGTTATTGAGAGATCAGAGAATGTGAAGAAAACTCAATAAAATGATATTTTGCATCCATGAACAGAAAACCATGAGTGTTAAGAACAGCCCCAAGTGTTAGGAGAAGGTGTCCAGGCGGATGCAGAAAATCTTCCTCTTTACTAGTTCTGTGAGGAGATGAGTATGTGATCAATGGTAGAGAAGCACTGGGACTGTTGAGAGCGAATGCTTGAGCTCCATAATATGATATATCTTCTGAAATATATAATGAATCACATAATAAAATATCAGCAACCTCATATGAGGAAACTAACACCAAATCCCCATCAGCAATTTCGAAGAGAAAGTGCGGTACTTGATTTTTCACACCGGAACTGGTGAGAGCAGCTACAAGCATGACTGAATGCTTTTGGATTTTAAAATGTGAACCAAATAATATCAGATCAGAAAGTAAATCAGATCTAAATAGGTTCAAAACAGATCCAAAACTGTGAAATGGAATCAAATCCCTAGCAGCAGTTTTGTAGGTGATGGGTAAAATAACTCCTGATTCATTTATTTCATAGCCAAAGAATTTATTTATACATTTACAAATGCTGGTTCAGTTTCATATTCCGCCCATCCTTTTCAGCTTCCTATTCATTTTCCTTTATTTATTTACAAAATATAATCCTGACAGATTATATTCCAACAATCCCCCCCTTAATCCGAAGGGGTGTTAGTAAGTCCGAGCATGTTTCTGAATCTTTCAAACTTTTCTTGTCCAAGCGCTTTGGTGAAGATGTCTGCAACTTGATCATTTGTGGAACATGATGTTGAATCAAATGAAACTTTGTGTTGATGTGTTTGGTTCAATCATGGAATCTAGGATTCTTAGCCAGCTTGATTGCAGAAGTATTGTCGATCAATAATGGAGTGGAGTTCTCTTATTTTTCATGCAAATATTCAAGTATATTCCTGAGCCATACTATTTCTTTCGTTGCTTCAGATGCAGCCACATATTCTGCTTCTATTGTTGAATCTGCCAGAACTAACTGTTTGTGTGATCTCCATGAGACAGCTGCTGATCCAAGACTCATAGTGTATCCAGAAGTTGATACTCCTGTCTCCTTATCGCCATCAAAATCTAAGTTTAAGTACCCAACAAGTTTGAAGTCATCCACTTTAGAGTACTTGATTCCAACGTCTTGATTCCCCTTCAAGTATCTTAGAACTCTTTTTGCAGCTAACCAGTGTCCTTCACAAGGTTTATGCATGAACCTTGAAAGTATGCCAACAACATAAGAAATATCTGGTCTAGTTGTTGTAAGGTAGATAAGACTTCCTACAAGTTGTCGATACTTGGTCGCATCCTCAAATTCTTTTCCTTCGCTTGATGTGAGCTTCATTTTTTGTTCCATTGGAGTAGAGATAGGGTTGCATTCTGTCATGCAAAATTTGTTTAGTAGTTCTCCAACATATTTTTTCTGAGATAGGAATATGTACTTAGGATGTTGAGTGACTTGAATTCCTAAGTAATAGTGGAGATGTCCCATATCTGTCATTTCAAAGATCTTTTTCAAATCTTTCTGTATGGATGCTATATAGCTCTCATTTTTCCCTGTCATCAAAAGATCATCTACATACACCACAAGATACACAACAGATCTTCCAACTTTCTTTATAAACAGTGTTGCATCATCAAGATCAAAATGTTCGAAATTTAACTTCAAAAGATGCTCGGTTAATTTTTCATACCATGTGCGAGGCGCTTGTTTTAGGCCATACAAGGATTTGACAAGCTTGCATACCTTTTGTTCTTTTCCTTTCACAACAAAGCCTTCTGGCTAAGACATGAAGACATTCTCTTTCAAGTCTCCATTCAAGAAAGCAGTCTTCACATCCATCTGATGAACTTTCCACCCTTTCTGAGCAGCTAAAGAGAGTAAGGTACGGATGATAGCCCATTTTGCTATAGGAGAGAACGTTTCTTCATAGTCAATTCCTTCCTTCTGTGCATAGCCTTTTGTTACAAGCCTCGCTTTGTGCTTGTCAAGTGATCCATCTGATTTGTATTTGTTCTTGTACACCCACTTGCATCCAATTGGTTTGGTTCCAACTGGAGGGTCAACCAGCTTCCAAGTTCCATTCTTCATGAGTGCATCATACTCATTCTGCATAGCTTCTTTCCACTCAACTTGAGTAGAAGCTTCTTCAAAGGAACTTGGTTCAAATTTAGCAGATAAATTAAATTCACAATCAAATGATACATCCATGTCATCACCTGAATTATCTGCTTCTCCTCCATCTTCATGTATTTTTGAACTTCTCGTTCCCGTCTTTCCAACTTCATCCGGATGGACACTTTCAAGTGTCTTTGTGGCCCATTTAGGAATCTTCCGTGATGGTCCTGGTTGATCAACTGGTGGTGCTTCATCATTAATTGAGAGTCTTCCAATTCTCTCAATCACATCATCCAGTTGAATCTCTTGTCTAGGTGAAGTAGCAGGAACTTCTTCATGTGGGGGAGTTGGTGCTTCATATGGAAATTCCAAAGGTTGATCTAGAATAGGAATCCCCCCTTCAAGGTTTGTAATTTCATATTCATTTTCATAATATTTCTTTGGATGAGGATATTTTTCCAAATGATCAAGTTGTCTCTCAATGGACTGGTTATTTTTATTAGTTTCAAGAAAAATGACATCTCTAGAAATAACAAAAATTTTGTTTACCTCATCATATAGACGGTATGCCTTGGAGTATTCTTCGTACCCCAGGAAAATACATTTTCTGCTTCGAGCACCAAGCTTGTTTCTTTGCTCCTTTGGAATCAAGGCATAACAGATGGAACCAAAAACTCTGAGATGCTTGACTGAAGAGAGATGGCCAAACCACATTTCATGTGGAGTCTTGTTGTCAAGAGAATTTGAGGGACTTCTGTATCTCAAATAGGCTGCACATTTCACTGCATCACCCCAAAACATTAGTTTTACATTCTCAAAAAACATCATTGAGCGAACCATATTCATTATGGTTCTGTTCATT
>LPNX010851860.1:3457-24915 GCA_001517045.1 Pseudotsuga menziesii
CACCTTTAAACATTCTCATGATGAAATTGTTTCTAAGTGTTAGAATGCATACAACAAACATTGTTTGAGAGGTATTTCCATAGATACAAGCAACCCAATATTGATTTCTCAAATGGAATTTAAATGGACATTTGTTAGATAATTGTTCGTCTCCCACTAAACATATTTTTTAATGCAATTTCCAAATCTTGTGTCTCAAGAAGAATTCTTTGCAAAAATGATCATCTTTAACTATGTGTTCCCCTTTCCAAAGAATCTTTAATAAATTATCATTTTCAGTAGTCTTCCCAGGTCTTAAAGGCACATTATTAGGTGTAGCGCCTTTCATTAGGATTTGAGTAAGTCCAAGGGAAGAATATATCTCATTCCAACATCAAATATTCAATAGATAAACGCAATCCATGAATTAATGCAAAAGATAATAGGTGATAATGAGCGTTGAACATTTTAGAGGCCAAATAAAATGGGGAAATTGTGGAGCATGGACATTCTAAATGCCATGATGAAAATGGATTAAAACTTATAGATGAAATCTTAAATCCTTATTTAAGATTTCAGTTTCACATAGGTTTTTTAAACAATCATTTAATAAGTATTAACTTTGTTATGGTTTATCTTCACATGATCCGTGAAACAAATTATCCCAACACGTGGAAGTGTAAGCTAAGCGCACATCCATTCTGGAGCCTGCCACCAAGCTGCAAGAAACCATGCAGCTTTTGAAGTTTGTCTGCATGCAGTCCAAGTGGAGCATTCTGGCGAGCTCTTTCACGCTCAGTGTTAGCTCAGTAGTCTTTGCTGGGTCGTTAGTGGGTGATGGTCCCTAAAGCTCAATCCTCCTCACGTGGACTCTGCAAATCAGCCAGACCAAGAACAAAGCTTCAAAAATTAAGTATTGCACTCCAGGCATCCATGAAAAATGTACGGAATAATTTCATTACAGGTACTATCCCCTCTAGTGTAAAAAATTGCCGCAACCTTGTATGGCTTTCTCTTTCAAGCAACAGGTTGCAGGCCCTATCCCATCGTGGATTGGTCAACTTGACAGGCTTGCGATATTACAACAAATTCTTTATCTGGCATCATTCCTCCAGAACTTGGGAACTGTAAAAGCTTGATATGGTTAGATTTGAACAGCAATAAGCTGGAAGACAGTATTCCTGAGGAGCTATCAAAGCACTCTACTTGTAGCTGTATCAGTGTGTTTTGGCTAACGAATATAGGGTGTGAACTCTGCAGCTTTTTGCATTTGCTGATCAGTACAGAGGCAAGTGTCGAAACATGCAATTGACCAAAGCCACGTTGAATCCATGCAAAACCACATGGACAACGTCCTCTGTGAACTGGGAGATGGACCACGTTGGCAGAGAACTGGGAGATGGACCACGTCGAGCTCTGCCGGTAGAGTACTCTCGTTTACGGTCATATATCCTCCTCTCTTTGGAGAAGTTGCCTTAATCAATATAGGCTTGCTCAGCATAATGATTGAAGCTGTGCAGAATTAACCAATGTTCAAGATACAGGTTAAATTTGTCATTTGGTCGTAGGTTTGGAATTATTTCAAGATTGAAGCTCTGCAGAATTAACCAATATTCAAGATACAGGTTAAATTTGTCATTTGGTCGTAGGTTTGGAATTATTTCAAGTTTCCCTTGTGATATCTCATTCCTTCATCTCCTAGCTGCAAGTGCAGGCTTAGGCAGCACGAAGAATCCATTGAAATATTGAAAATGGCACTCGCTATGTGCATCCATGGAAAGGTTTTTGAACTGGATTTTGGAGCCTTTCAACATGAGAATGCATTGAAATTTTACAACGAAGGACTCAAAATTCAGTGGGCCAAACCCACAAAGAAGCTTTGAGGGCTTGAAGAGATTGAGGTTTTCATAAAAATTAAGAGGTCATAGAGTGGCAGCAAGGACAACAGCCTTCCTTTATGTTTCTCGGTTGCCTATGATGCAAAATCCTGGCGTGCACCTACCCTTTCATTTCAAAGATGGTTTCTTATAGCCAAAAGTCTGCCAAGAATTTAGTGGGAGTGAAGCATGTTTCAACCCAAAAATAGTCGACAATTT
Organism: Pseudotsuga menziesii; assembly: GCA_001517045.1. NCBI lineage: Eukaryota > Viridiplantae > Streptophyta > Pinopsida > Pinales > Pinaceae > Pseudotsuga > Pseudotsuga menziesii. The sequence goes on from LPNX010851860.1 coordinate 5,533, forward strand.
TGGAGCAATTCAACATGGAGGGGAAGAAATCCAAATGAAGTGGCTGCATTCATGGGGTTTGCATCCCGAGTTCCAGCCCGCTGCTACCTGTGGAGTGCTGGCTATCTATCGCTTATCTGCTTCTAGCAATTGCGAACTGCATATATACATGGCGTTATAGGTAAGACATCGACTTTCACTCATTCTATAGCGTCTTGACCACTTTGGAGGTTATTCTACTGCTTTAACCATTTTTTTTGCAAATGCGGACAATTGTCCCTTATATATAGCATGAACTTACTTGTTCTTTACCTGCATGTGTAAACGACGGGTTTCTTTTTGCTCTGTTATGTTTTAAACAGTTCACGCAGTGCAATTTGTCATGTTTTATACAATTCACCCACTGCAATTCGAATCGGGACATATTTTAATGCCTTGAAAAGTCGCTCGTGAGATTTTCGTCGATATGGCCTGGTAATATCTCAATAGCTGTTTCACAGGGTATTTTAATATGTGCAGGGGTCCAATGCCAGTGATTTTGTATCTCAACAAGACATCAATTAGGACACTTCAACGAAGTAAATTTGGAATGTTTTTGTGATAATATGTCATCAGTGTGTCATTCCTTCTGCATCATGGTTTTAACTATCGCCATTAGATTTTGTTCTTCCCACGAGAACACACTGTTCAAGGGGTTTAGGACTCATGTATGTTGGTCTGCCTTTTAACGACTAGACAGCAGTGCCAGCCTGTAGAAACTTGACGTCGGATTTACAGAAACGAAAAAACAATGGGAAACCACTTACGGCAAGCGCTACTGGAGAGCTGGGGCTCTGCACAAAGGGGAGACACCTACACCCGTGCCTGTTGGTCCTCTTTCATTGGAGCATTCCGATTCTGAGAACTCTTGTGAGGACTCTGATTGTGAGCACTCTGACTGTGAGGAATCTGAATGTGTATGCGAATCTTTATTTCAGTCCAATAAAGACCAGTATCTGGATCCAGTAAAGATTGTGGAGGTCGGTTTTTCAACAAACTAAACCTATTTTCGTCTCTGGTGTTTCTTGATTTCATTTCTACATGTAAATTCTGTGAAATGCATAACTTACTCTGAGAAACAGAGTTTGAAACAGCATGAAACTCACAACTGTACATGTTGTTAATCATCTTGCAGGTGCTTTTGGAGGTGGTAGGTATCAGAAACATACCTAAGGACCACAGAGGTACTCTATTTGTGAGATTTTACCGGAATAACTGTCTTGGAAAGCAAGCAAAGAAAGTAGAAATAACCTCTGAATCGCAATCCAAACTAATCGCTTCCTTCCAGTGTAAAGCCAGTGGGGATTTCATCTTTGAGCTCAGAACTCGATCTTCTCGCACAGTCAAAAGAGGTAGCAAATGTCTGGGCCAAGTATCGATTCCAGTGCAGAAAATATTGGATTCACCAACCTTATTAGTAGAGAACTGGTTTACATTGTCAAGCAATCGGCATCCAGATGGTTCCGATCCTATCAGTTTGCACATAGCAGTTTCTGTAACTCCTCCCACAACTGCTCATCTGCTCTGGTCTGTTAGGCCACATTGGTTTGAAAGGAAACTCGAATTTCTGGAGTATATCCGAAGAATTAAGGGATCAGAGAAGGTGACGAGATTTTTGGACCATGATCATAAAGATGTTTTCACTGTTAAATCAAGGTAAAGCTTCGCAACCTAGAAATCTCTGCGCCTGCTTGCTTTCAAGGTCAAAGCTTATAACAATAATTTGTTTTGTTTTCCTCTGCCTTGCATAACAACGGCGAAACCATTTACGAGCTCAACGCGGCAGTAAACGAAGTGTCCCTGATAGGATTCTAAGGTCGGGCTGCAGCACGGTCCACGCGGCAGCGACAGGAGGCATGAGCCCAGATGGCAATAAAATATAATTTTGATTTTTTTAATTTTATCATTATGATGTCATCTTGCCACATGTCAATTCAAATCCAGATAACAAATCCCAATGCTGACATCACCTCTGATCCACCAATCAGCTGTTTAGAAAAATAGCTATTTAACAAAATTAAAAAAAATATTTTGCAACCCCTAAGTCATACTTTTGCAAAACAACTTTAATTCTTTAAAACTGCATCAAAACAGGGCAACTAATACCCAAAGTCAACGGGGTTTGAAATTGATCGATTACAATATACCTGCGCGGCGGCAGGTATAATAACTTAAATTAGATAAACTAAAACCATACAAATTAGATTGCACATTTCCATTATAAAAAAAAGTCTTTAATCAATAAACTTCATTATCCATCCGATAGAGCCTCCAGTCCATTTTCAATCCAAAAGACTCCTCACCCTCTCCTTTTTAAACTCGGGTTGATGATACATATTACATATATCCCTAAAAACTTTACCCTGGTTGAGTTGCACAAAATTAAGATCCCTCGTACCTACATATTTTCCTGACCTACAGGAACCTCCACGCCATTTTCAATCCAAAGAATCCCCCACCCTCCTTTTTAAACTCTGGTTGACGACACGTACATATTTCGCCGAAAACTATGCGTTGGTTGAGTTCCTCAACAAACTTCATTATCGGTCCTACAGGAACCTTCCATCCAAATCAAGATTCCCACACCTAAATATTTTACTGTGGTTGATTTCCTCAAAAAGTGTCATTATCCGTCCTACAGTGTCATTTTCAATCTAGAACATCCCTCACCCTCCTGTTTTGACGACAGGTGCATATTTCTAAAGTTTCATTTTCAATCCAAAACATCCCTCACCCTCCTTTTTGACGACACGTGCATATTTAGTTGAAAACTACACTGGTTGAGTTCCTCATGAAACTTCATTATCGGTCCACGCTAGTTTCAATCGGGTTGATGAGACATACATATTTTCCTTTCCTCTGTTTGAGTTACTCAAAGAACTTCATTATCGGGAGCTTCCACGCCATTTCCAATATAACAGATTCCTCACCCTCATTTCTAAACTCGGGTTGATGCAGACACATACTTATTTTCTTGAAAACCTTACTCTGCTTGAATTCTTCAACGCGCTTCATTATCTGCCCTACAGGAGCCTCCTCGCCCTTTCCAATCCAAAAAATCCCTCAATCTCATTGCTATACATATTTTCTTCCTCAACGAAGCCACCGAATCATTTCCAGACATTAAACTCTACCTAGGTTGAGGACACTGAATCATGGTAAAGTAAGCGTTTTCACCCTATAAGGGTTTCGCAAAATCTTCAAAATGCCTTCCATTCTATTTTGATCCTCCTGGCTTCTTGGCTTGCGTGGTCTATTGCGGTTCGGTCCTGGCCCTTCAAGTATATCCTTGCTGAACATAGTAAACGCTTAGAGTTTCCAATGTAACAGTTTCTCTGAAAATCACTGTGATGTACTGGGTTTGTTGTGATGTTAATTGCCATATCAATATGCCTCTTAATCTGCTCTACTAATCTACTCTACTCCCACCTCCGCTAACTTCAATACCGTGTAGCTGATTATGCAATCTGGTAACAAAGAGGACTACCTGTATGAATGAATGAAACCAGAAAAAGATTGACCTATTTGCCCCACCATTTGCACCGATCGGACCATCGGCAACTTGACCTATTTGCCCCACCATTTGCACCGATCGGACCACCGGCAACATCGGATGTGACCGCGAGCTCGTCCCATCGATACAAATGGGACGGGCTCATATCAAGGAACTATATATATATATATATATATATATTTTAAGTATATGTAAGTATGCTAAGTATATGTAAGTATATTGGTTAGCATTTTTACAGTAGGTATCATTTAAGTGTAGTTTACTTGAGAAGTACTATATATTGGTTACCTTTTATTCAATGAATATCAAGGAACTTTTATATTTATTGTGAAAAAAAAAGTATATATAACTTAAAATCTTAGCAATTAGGTATCATTTAAGTGTCTTTTAAGCGAAAATAATATATATTGGTTACCTTTGATTTAATGAATATCAAAAAAGACTAATGCATTTTTTCTTAACTAATTTGGTACGAGAGTAAAAAAGAGTAATGGCATCTTTATCCCATTATAATACCATTTAGACTCCCAATATTCCATCCAGACAGTCTATGAGGTGGATCATGGCCCAACGTTACATTGGTTAAGAGGTGGGGGGAAGTCAAAAGAGGGAGAGCAAGGTGTAGAGGGAATCATGGGAGGGAGGGATGGGTAGAGGACATATATGGGGGGATGAAGGGAGGAGAAATATAAGGGGAAGGGAGGGATGGTTATGGGAAATATATGAGGGGGGGAAGGCTGGGAGATATATGAGGAGCAGACGATTGTTCATCGATGTCTGCAAATGTACGATCCATAGAATAGAACAGATCATCTGGTACCAGGAATATTCAAACAAGTGTGTGGCCATTAGTGTAATGAGTGTTTATATGTGTATTAAAGATTTCGACGGTTTTCAAAATTTAGTAATTAGTATTTATAGTAAGCGGGCGAAATCTCATTACTATCATCATCATCATCATCATCATCATCATCATAATCATCAACATAGCCTTCTCCTCCTCCTCATCATCATCATCGTCATCGTCATCATCATCATCACCATCATCATCCTCATCATCATCATCATCATGGTCATCATCATCAACATCATCCTCATCCTCATCCTCATCATCATCATCATAGTCATCATCCTCCTCCTCATCATCACCATCATTGTTCATCATCATCGTCATCATCGTCATCATCATCATCATCACCACCCTCATCGTCATCCTCATCCTCATCATCATCATCATCATCACCCTCACCCTCATCAACATCCTCCTCCTCCTCATCATCACCATCATTGTTCATCATCATCGTCGTCGTCCTCATCATCATCATCATCATCCTCATCATCATCATCATCATCATGGTCATCATCCTCCTCCTCATCATCATCACCATCATTGTTCATCGTCATCGTCGTCATCATCATCATCCTCCTCCTCCTCCTCATCATCATCGTCACCATCCTCATCCTCGTCATCATCATCATCATCAACATCGCCCTCATCCTCATCATCATCATCATCATGGTCATCATCACCCTCATCCTCATCATCATCATGGTCATCATCACCCTCATCCTCATCATCATCATCATAGTCATCATCACCCTCATCCTCACCATCATTGTTCATCGTCATCACCACCAGCGTTGTTCATCGTCATCATCATCCTCATCCTCATACTCATCCTCATCATCCTCATCATCATCATCATCACCATCACCATCATAGTCCTCCTCCTCCTCCTCATCATCATCATCATCAACCATCACCACCCTCATCCTCCTCAACATCATCATGGTCATCATCATCACCCTGATCCTCATCATCATCATCATAATCATCATCCTCCTCCTCCTCCTCATCATCACCATCATTGTTCATCATCATTGTCATCGTCATCATCATCATCATCACCATCATTTTTTATCATCATCGTCATCGTCATCGTGATCATCATCATCATCATCATCATCACCATCACCATCATTGTTTATCATCATCGTCAACGTGATCATCATCATCATCATCATCCTCATCATCATCATCATAGTCATCATCCTCGTCCTCCTCCTCCTCCTCCTCATCATCATAGTCATCATCCTCGTCCTCCTCCTCCTCATCATCATCCTCATCATTATCATCATTATCATCATCATCATCATTATAATCACCATCATAGTCATCATCATCCTCATATTCATCATCATAATCATCATCATCGTCATAGTCATACTATTCGTGATCATCATCATCATAGACACTACCATGGTCCAAGGATATGTTTGGAGGTCTTAGCCATTGGTATGGGATCCATTGTAAGGTTATAGAAGTTTAACATATTTCAGTCCAAGTTTGATATGCATTTGATATTTAATATTTTAATATTTGATAAGCATAGATCAGTCAAGTTGCATATTTAGTGAGCACTAAATCGCATATGCATTTTGGAGATCATGTAAAAAAACTGCCCGTTAATTAAAAAGCATTGTATCAATATCACATATGCGATAAAACGGGGGTGCGTTATATCGCATATGTGATATGTGTTATATAAAAAATGTTGGGTTACGTGCTATGGGCCAGGTTTACTGTAGCAAAAGACATAATTCTTCTGAACCCGCGCGCAGAGAACTGTTCAACATGCAATTTAATTATTACTTACATAATTCCATAGTTTTGTACAAGTTTGGGTGGATTTCAATGGGGAATGTACGTAATAGAGGTCGAAAGTCAGCGAGGAAGGTGCTTACACCGGAAGACGCTGAAAATAAAAAAGAAAAAAAGAGGGAAGATTCAAGAAATCATCGGCATTCATTACCTGCGCAAATAGTTCCCATCCCCCCTCAACAGATACCTGATGTAGAGGCTGAGGAAGATAATGCAACATTAAAGGAAGCCGGTTATATGGAAGTTGATATTATTTCTCCATTAGTAAATGGACAATCTTGTGAAGAATTCAATAATTATGTTACTCCCACTGCAAATGTGACTCAGCTACAACCATGGCCAGTGGTTCAATCTCCTAATCGAAGTTGTCATCCTGTAGTGAATGTAAATGTCACTCCAGCATTTCAAACGGCAAGAAATTTTGCATCAAAACGAAAGAGAACTCATAAACGCATACAAGTGGATGAGAGAAAATTGAATTCCATGGAAGGTAAAGTGGCTAAACGCACTATCCTTCATCATTGTTCTCAAATAATGAAACAATATTTTGATAACAAATCCAAAGCCGGTAAATGCCAATTTTTTTTTATCTTTGCTTAATATAGAAATATGGAAATTGTTAGAAAAAATTTAGGCATAAGAAAAATGAAGAATACCGAATCAAGTAATCACATTGTTAAATCTCTTACTGCTGCATTCAGATCGATTGGTAAAAAACCTCGTTCACAGGACTATAATGTGGCTCGTCGTGTATTCGCTGAATCAATTATATGTAGATCCACAAGAAAATGTTGTTTACTTAAATGCACATCACAAATTGTGTCTTTACATCCAAAGACACTTAAAAATATTCAGTAAGAAGAGACAACCTTGATGTAGAGGGACAAATGGAAACATTATGGAAATTTAACAGTATGTTGCCCCGCAAAGACATGAAGTTAGTCGAAGCACTGAAGGGCCTAGTCTACACGTTTTGGCATGATAACACTAGGCCTTCTTCTAACAAGAAGGATGTGTTAAAACATTGTAGGGGTTCTTGAAACAATGAACCTCATGTTAAACATTTTCTTGACATGACACAAACTTAACTGTTCAAGATGTTTAAATTTTCCCATGTAGAGCTAAGGCTCGGGCGAAGATATTTTAAAAAATGCAAGCCTTGGTATGTTAGAATCAATACCATCCGCAACACTTGTTGTTGTAGATACCACATAGAGTTTGACCTATATTACCATACATTTGCACATATACGTCGTTTTGTGCATCCTAACCATGTGCATGAATGCTCAAGTACAATATCGTTAATGTCATCCAGATATTTCATCCATAGCATAATGTGTTTGAGGCAAGATGGGAAGACACATTACTTAAAACAAAGTGTAGACGGTTCTTGCAACAATTGTGGTGGGCTATCATTATGGTCTGATTGCATCCATGGAAGTGAAGATCAAGCATTCGAGAATGCAATTGTCGAGAAGCAGAACTATCAGTATGAGACATATTAGCTACATGATGGGAAAGAAAGCAGGAAGATTAAATTGGTGACTTCACAGGTAAATTGGTGAATATTGACATATTAATATTCATGTACACATTTTTTTATGTGGTTTTATAACACTGTTTATTTTTTTACACCAGGTGCAAGTATGTGATTTTATTTCAGAGTTTCGTGGAAAGATCCAACGGCACATTCAACATGTTGATATGGCACGGTGGCAAGATGAGCAATTTAGAATATGTCGGGACACCTTCCCTCTCGGAACAATACTATCAGTGGTTGACTTTGCGGAAAATTACACCCTACAACCACAAAATGAAATATAAAGTCAATACTATCACTCAGAGCAGGTGAGCATAATGGTGCATATCACGTATCGACATGGGCTAGATAGCAATGAAGAGAAACATGTGATACTGAAAGAAAGTCACTTCTACATAAGTGACGACCCAACCCATGACATCCATTACGTGCAACAGTGTTTTAAATTATTCTATGATCATGTGATAGCTATGGATATACCATTTTATCTTCATTTCATTTGGTCAGATGGTTGTGCTGGACAATTCAAGAATGCACGTGTATTTGAATGGTTGTGTTTGTTGCACATAAAATACAAGGTGCCACATGTATGGAACTACTTTGAAAATGGTCATGGAAAAGGAGAGCACGATGGCGTTGGTGCATGCATTAAAACTGCCCTTCAAAGGGAAGAGATGAAGTTTGCAGGTGCTCGCCTTCAAAACGTTGCATCTATAGTGAAATGGTGTGCATCTGTCATGAGAGAACAAGCAACAAGGAAACACCTAGTGTGAAGAATATTCTGGGAGGTGACAAATGTGAATCGATCACAAAAACATCGGGTGAACACAGTGCATGGAACTCGACAGTTTCATTCAATTAGAATCTCAAACAACTCGGCCCTACAAATTTGGACAAGATTGAAGGTTTGCTTTTGCAGTTCCTGTAGCATCGATGAATGGGATGATTGTGAGTATATAGATACCGTTGATACATGGGATAGAGTGACACTTGGCACCAATTTCAACAGGGTTAATGAAATAGACCATTTTGAAGATGATCAAACACATATTTCTATAGACTATGATCACATATTGGATCTCATACAAGCAGGTACATGAGTAGTACCTAAATTATAAAATGAATTTATGTATTGTTTACTTGACCTATGTAGAATTTAGTTTATGTAGAAATTAGAAATTCAAGGCCTTATTTAAAAAATGTATTGTTAACTTGACCTATTTCATTTTCACGGGTCAGATATATGCAGTGGTTTCCCCAAAAAATAATGAATGGGATTCTGACTATTAGTTGACATGTTGCTTAGAAGAGAAACAAACCATTATTGAACCTGTTACAAATGATGAAAATATTGAATTCCCAATTCGCTCGATGGTTATAAAATGGGAATACTTGACACTTACAGCACAATAGAAAAGGAAGGGTGGGTATGTATATCAGGATTATAGACCAGGAGCTACTATATACCACTTCACCAACCTAGTAGTTGGTATAAACATCAAGCTGCGCACACTTGGTCACAAAAATAGGTCACATGTACGATACTTGCTACCTCATATAGAGCATGAAAGATTGATGGACACCATCGGCACCAGAGATGATCCAAATGGACTGCTTGTATGAGTGCATTTCCAGGTGCGTTATTTAACCTTTAAAGTGAATTCTGAAGCACAATTTCAATTATTTAGCCTTAGTTTATTCCCAATGTAATAAACCTGTGAATGACCGATACCATTCATAGACATAATATTATTCATAGGATACTGGACACTATAAACACAATCGTACAACCTCAGGTGAGTTATCAATAAATTATGTTTGTAGATTTTCATTGGGTTTTTTTTTTTCTTATGATGTTACTAATGTCTAGCCTTTCGTGTGCCTAGGATACAAACACCATCTACGGCACATTGAAGGCGCTAAGAATGGTGTCTTTAGACACCAACAAATAGAATTCAGAAAATAACATGCTCTCAAGTTGTTGAAATTTACATTTTTTGATGTTTTTAGTTTAATATACATTTAATTACATTGCCATGTACAAATTGGAAACCAACTAGCGTTTCATGAACACCACTTTTGATGTTATCACTAGGGTTGACAAGTTATGACGTGGAACTATGGTTTACTGAGCTCTTTACAAGTTATGAGATGGAACTAGAAACACATGGACATGTACAAATTAGAAACCAACTAGGGTTTCATGAACACCACTTTGCATGCTATCACTAGGGTTGACAAGTTATGACATGGAACTAGGGTTTAGTGAGATCTTTACAAGTTATGAGACGGAATTAGATACACATGGACATGTACAAATTGGAAACCAACTAGGATTTCATGAACACCAATTTGCATGCTATCACTAGGGTTGACAAGTTATGACATGGAACTAGGGTTTAGTGAGCAATTTACAAGTTAAGAGAGGGAACTAGAAACACATGCACATGTATAAATTGGAAACCAACTAGGGTTTCATGAACACCACTTTGCATGATATCACTAGGGTTGACAAGTTATGACATGGAACTAGGGTTTAGTGAGTAATTTACAAGTTAATAGAGGGAACTAGAAACACATGGACATGTACAAATTCGAAACGAACTAGGGTTTCATGAACAACACTTTGCATGGGTTGACAAATAATGAGATGGAACTAGGGTTTAGTGAGCAATTTACAAGTTAAGAGAGGGAACTATAAATTGGAAACCAACTAGGTTTGACAAATAATGAGATGGAACTAGGGTGTAGAGAGCAATTTACAAGTTAAGAGACGGAACTAGAAACACATGGACATGTTCAAATTGGAAACCAGCTAGGGTTTCGTGAACACCACTTTGCATGGGTTGACGAATAATGAGATGGAACTAGGGTTTAGTGAGAAATTTACAAGTTAAGAGAGGGAACTAGAAATTGGAAACCAACTAGGATTGACAAATAATGAGATGGAACTAGGGTTTAGTGAGCAATTTACAAGTTAAGAGAGGGAACTAGAAATTAGAAACCGACTAGGGTTGACAAATAATGAGATGGAACTAGGGTTTAGTGAGCAATTTACAAGTTAAGAGAGGTAACTAGAAACACATGGACATGTACAAATTGGAAACCAACTAGGGTTTCATGAACACCAATTTGCATGCTATCACTAGGATTGACAAGTTATGACATGGAACTAGGGTTTAGTGAGCAATTTACAAGTTATGAGATGGAACTAAAAACACATGGACATGCACAAATTGGAAACCAACTAGGCTATCATGAACACCAATTTGCATGCTATCACTAGGGTTGACAAGTTATGACATGGAACTAGGGTTTAGTGAGAAATTTACAAGTTATGACATGGAAATAGAAACGCATGGGCATGTAAAAATCCGGGAAACCAACTAGGCTTTCATGAACACCAATTTGCATGCTATCACTAGGGTTGAGAAATAATGAGATGGAACTAGGGTTTAGTGATATCTTTAGAAGTTAAGAGACGGAACTAGAAACACATGGACATGTACAAATTGGAAACCAACTAGGGTTTCATGAACACCAATTTGCATGCTATCACTAGGGTTGACAAGTTATGACATGGAACTAGGGTTTAGTGAGAAATTTACAAGTTATGAGATGGAACTAGAAACACATGGACATGTACAAATTGGAAACCAACTAGGCTTTCATGAACACCAATTTTCATTCTATCACTAGGGTTGACAAGTTATGACATGGAACCAGGATTTAGTGAGCTCTTTACAAGTTAAGAGACGGAACTAGAAACACATAGACATGTACAAATTGGAAACCAACTAGGATTTCATGAACACCAATTTGCATGCTATCACTAGGGTTGAAAAGTTAAGACATGGAACTAGGGTTTAGTGAGTAATTTACAAGTTATGAGATGGAACTAAAAACACATGGACCTATACAAATTGGAAACCAACTAGGATTTTATGAACACCAATTTGCTTGCTATCACTAGGGTTGACAAGTTATGACATGGAACTAGGGTTTAGTGAGCAATTTACAAGTTATGAGATGGAACTAGAAACTCATGGACATGTACAAATTGGAAACCACCTAGGCTTTCATGAACACTAATTTCCATGCTATCACCAGGGTTGAAAAATAATGAGATGGAACTATGGTTTAGTGACCTCTTTACAAGTTAAGAGATGGAACTAGAAACACATGGACATGTACAAATTGGAAAGCAACTAGGGTTTGTAGGGTATGATGTTATTATTGTAGGGTATGATGTTACATTTATGTATCCCCCCTATACATTTATTCTAGTTATCCCCCCTTTCCCTACCACTGCCAATGTCTTCAAAGAAGTATAGATTTATTTTCCAACTGTTCACTGGTGATCCCCATTCCTGAACAAGAGGGATAGGTCGCATCAGTGGAGACTGTAGAAAAACCAAATTTTTTAAGTTAGTTTACCAACCTATAAAAATTCTATGTACATTTTTTCAAATTCCAAAACCAATATAACAGTTTTACTTACTGTACATGAATAAGTAATGGTGGGTCATGGTGCCTCACTAGCAGCAACCCTGATTGGGTGCTCTTTAAGCACCACTTGCTCAATATCAAGCTGCATAAAAATATATATATGCCAATGTCAACAAATATATATGTACATTGGGGGGAAAGAGGTGGGTCACCAATTTGGGTCTCTTCAAGCACCAAATCAGAGAAAATGATACACAAGCATACAAAGAAAGCGATATATAAACGTACCTGCTAGCTCGTCAGAGGTGGGTCACCGATTTGGTGCTCTTCAAGAACCAATGCCTCACTAAAAGCCTGCATAAAGTAACATATATGTCAATTTCAGATAATAAAATGAATCAAAGACATATATACTACATGGACGAAAAATGATGTTTCCAAAGAAAGCGAAACATACATGTACCTTGAGTGGGGGAAGAGGTGGGTTGACAACAACCTCGCTTTGGTGCTCTTCAAGCACCACTGTCTCAACAGATTCCTGCATAAAGTAACATATGTCAAAGTGATACATAAACCTACAAAAACGTACAAAGAGAAAGCACAAAATCATGGAAAGCCATACATAAACATACAAAGAAAGCAATACATAAACTTACCTGCTGGCTCATCAGAGGTGGGTCAACAACAACCTCACTTTGGTGCCCTTCAAGCACCACTGTCTCAATAGATTCCTGCATAAAGTAACATATATGTCATTGTCAAATAATACAAAGAAAAAGAGACATATCAATGGGGGCAACAAGGAAAAAGGTACTTGCATGTACAAAAAGCAATATAAGCAAGAGTTGCAATGTATAAATATACCTGGGGGATGTGAGGAGGTGTCTAACTAGTGGATCGATTAACTAGCAACGAGAGAAAAGGAATTCTACTTGTACTAGTGAAGAAGCTTGCTTTTTGGACATATTCATCAAACTCACGTTCCTACGTAAAAAAGGATAAAGATACAATTAGACAATTTCAAAAAATTAAAAAAGGACATGTTGAATCATTAAAATCACAATTAAAAGAAAGCGATACATAAACGTACCTTCTGGCTCGTCATAGGTGGGTCATCAATCTGGTGCTCTTCAAGCACTGGTGCCTCAATAGAAGCCTGCATAAAATAACATATGTCAAATTCAGATAATAAAAAGAATCATAGACATATATACTACATGGATGGAAAATGATGTTTTCAAAGAAAGCGAAACATACATGTACCTTGCGGGGAGGAAGAGGTGGGTCGGCAACAACCTCACTTTGTTTCTCTTCAAGCACCAATGGCTCAAAGGATTCTTGCGTAACGTAACATATGTCAATGTCAGATAATACAAAGAAAATGAGACATATACATGATGGACGAAAAATGATTTTTCCAAAGAAAGCGAAACATAATTAAAAGCATATTTAAAATAATACTTGTGTTTGGGAATCTACCTCTACATGAGAAGGACTAGGCTGGGATTCAATGTACTCATCCTAATCACCCTGCATAAAACATGTTGTTTCAAAATTAGGATGTATTGAATGTTACAATCTATACTATAAATATGTAAATAAAGTTGACAAATTAACAAGTATAGTTCTTACCGCTAATGGTGAAGAATTAAACCCATATGCAATATTGACAGCAACATCAATGTTCTCAACATTGATCGGTGGACTATGCGACTCTGGTGTGCCATGGGACACCAGCTGTATATTTGTTCACATAATTTTTTAGATAATTAAATAGAAATAAATAGTGAAACAATTGAAAATTGTGATATGAAACAAAATATAATATGAAAATAATGAGTTTTACTTACAAATCGAAGTAATCCATCATCCTGGAATTCTGAAGCAGGGCCATAGCATATGCCTGCACATGATGTGCAAGGGTTTGGAGTAACATAAACCTCTGAACGCTCTATGTCTCCTGTGTGATCTATAGATGGATCCTTACTATGTGATGGGCCAGACTTAGAAGTGCCAACCCCTTGGCCTACATTGCCTTGGACATGAGTCCCATGCTGAAGCAATGTATCTGCTAAGTCAAATAAGGCCTCATGTGTATCCTCAATCACAGGACCCATAGAAGGATATAGCCGAGGGGGTTTTGGTGTGCGTGGAGGGTGTGGCACACGGTTAGGATCCGTCCTGGACCCTTCCCTATCTTGGGGCATCCCATGACCAACACCCTAGAAGCCTAAGATATTGAAATAGTTAACATGTTTCCCTAGGATGAATTCTGCATAAAACTTCATAAGGAAATAAAATGGGATGTCCCTATTCCCATGAGTGTCTTCCTCGAAGACCATATACCAACGATCCATCCAATTAGCCTTTATATTTGATTCCACATACCAGTCTATGGAAATGTGTGCTCGATTGGTGGACCAATCCGGTGCTAGGGTCCTAGAATAATGAAAATAATAGGTCTTTTGTAATATTTAGGCATTTGATGTCTTTATAACTCAAACCATTGGAGTAGTATTGCCTCCTGGATTCTCTGAACAAGCTAATGTTGTATAGAGCTCCTTGGGCATTGGAAATTGTGTTTGTTATTGTGTCCAATGCATCGGCTAAAGATTGTCTCAAATGATCCCCCCCTCTAATAGATGAGCTAAGGCGCCTCAATGATGCCAAATGCACCAGAATTGATGAGTTTTGATCTTCTTCCCCCTCCGGATTTGGGTTTGGGTTCATGTTTGGGTTAGGCTATGGGTTATTAGTGAGTTCATTTTCCACATTATCTTCCTCAATTCTGTTATCTGTTAAGATTTAAATAAAAAAATACAAATTGTTTTAATTTATCATTCTTTGATTTAATTCAATTTTTTTTATTAAATTTGTTTTAAACAATTATAAAAACTATGAAATTAACAAAAACAATTTGTAATGGATATGAGTAGTTACCTGCCACTGGATCCAAGCCACCTCCACATCCACCTCCAAATCGACCTCCAAATGGTGAAACAAAAATTGCCTATGCGGTTTATCGCCTATGTGGTTTATTGCTCTCCCAAAAATTCACTGTGCAAATGAGAAACGAGGCCCACAGCCTCTATTTTGTTTTTTTTTGTTTTCCATATTGCACTTGTGATATATATCGCATATGCAATATATCGCACTTGCGATATTTAACTTTTACAAAACGCATATGCGATATATCGCATATGTGATACTTCCTTACTAACCTTAGCCTTGTGTTTGGGCTCAGGTTATTCCAAACATACCATCAATAACACATATGCATTCTTGATTTACACTTCAGAAGTGCATTTCCAATTTCTTAAGTGGCACTAAAAAGTGGAACCAACTTCGTGCGAGCGCCCCTTTGCTCTTGTAGCATGGTAGTGAGTCAGTTCAACTTATTTTGTTTTCGATTTGATAGCTTTAGTATATTTTTCATTGAAAGATCTAATATTTCTAATATAAATTTAATAGGAACATATATTAGTAATAGCTTTGATATTACTAGAAATGATCATATTATATGACAATTTAGTTCTTTCTATTAGCTTAGTTTTACTTAATTCTAGATAACTATAATTGGAAGACAAATAACTAAACCAAACAAGAGCCACCATGTTGCACTATCCCGAAATTGCCACATGTCGTTGTATTTTAATTATAGTAAACTAAGCAATGTTGTAGTAACAAGGATTTTCAGCTTATCACTTCAGTGACAGGAAGATTGAACAACATTTGTTTATCTGGATAAACATGCATTATGATTCTTCCTTTGTTTCTCAAACTTCATATAATTCATAGGAAAAAAAATATGTTTCAAAAACATAGAGATTGTAATGTCTCCGACCCTCCGACCGGCGAAGAGGACGCTACCACACTACAATTTAACCCGGGAAACTAGCCCCATGGACATGTACATACATTTAATACTGAAATAAAATGATTTGAAGTAAACATGCAGAGATGCATAATTATTCAACATACAACGGAAGCAAAACCATACATTCAAGCATTCAACATGTTCATCGTAATTCATTAGACATCAAATATAATTGCAGAGATGAAATAGACAAGAATAGTTATCTTTGAACGAAGAATTCATCCTGCAACCAGCTGTGTCGCTGCAACGTTCCACCCAACCATAGGCTAGTGTGCTCCTTACTCTCTTAGCAACACTGCCACCCCCGAGCTGGGCATGATTCTCTAAGGAATAAGGAACAAGCAGGCTTACACAAAGCCAAGGATACACAAATCAACCAAGCCAACACAGTTGGGTTTATCAGGCCATCAAGGAGCTGGGAAAGATAAAAGATAAGATGGTGAGCTCATTGAAGAGCTAAGGACACCTAAACCAAAAATAGCATGACTTCTAGGACACCCACACACACCCAACACAAGGAAATCAGTCCCTTCTCTACTACACAATCCCTCAGGCCCTGACCTCCCTTCCTGTGCTATTCAGAGGTTGTGGAGAAGAAATATAGCCCTCTAGCTCTGCCTACGTGGCTCCCAAACACACTAGGTTTGTCAAGCAAATCAAGCCTTCATCCCCACTCCAACACAGTCTAAGGACCAACCACTGCATACACGCAACAAAAGGAGCAATTCATAGCTTGGGCGGGGAAATTCGATCCCTGAGTCATTCTTGGCCCTATCATGGCCAAAACGACTCAATAAGAAACTACAGCAACCAACAATGAAAATGAACCCACAGAAAACAAAATCATGGGGAAAACAACAGCCCCGATCTCAACACTGGAGCAACATGAAAATACACAGCCCGGAGTTGCAAAAGGAGATTCGGTTCCCAGCCTGGATAGAGGGGCATACACACAGAACCACAAAATCGGTATGGAAAATACATACACACCCCAGAATGTCAATGGATCATTCATGAAGACCACAAACTTTAGACACACAACAGAAATTGTGCCCCAGAGGCCGCTCTTCCAGCTCGCTGCGTGAGGAAAAAACAATCCCAGCCTGTGTGTGAGGAGAAGAGAACAACTGTCCCTACGTGAGGATGGGAAAACAATGGAAGAATGGATAATGGGAGAGAATGGAGTCGTGCTTTCCCTGCCCATGTGAAGTGAAGGAGTCCATTGGTGGAGTGTGTGTGTGGGCAAGGACTGACAGTCCTGCCACCCACCACTACCTAGCAATCACTGCCCAACTAAAAACAATAGTTTTAAATGTGGTAGTTGGTTGATGGGACAAGGAAAGGTGAGTGAGTCAAAAGGGTGGGTAACAACTAAATGGGTTCAACAGCTGACACATGGATTTTCCCCATTGGCCCAAGGTGTAATAATTCCCCCTCCTTATCCTTAGGAAAATCATTCCCTTTTCATCATGGTTGCATTGACATAGCTGGTTGGGGTTAATTTTAATTAAAGTGCATATTTACATGATTCTAAAACTATAATGTGTCGGATAGCATGATATACCATCGGCAACGATCTCAAACACCGAAACATAACACAACCAAATCAATGGTGGGGATTTTTTCCTTTACCTCCACACCACGATTAATTACAATATATACATCATGTACCTTTTAATGCAAACGGGTTAAAAAACGGGGTATTAAAATCCCCTCCCCCTTGGAATAACACCGTCCTTGATGTTCTAATACATAGGAATACATAAACAATTTACACATCCAAAATTTCAAATTCTGCAGATCTGTCGTATGTACAATTATTTACTTTGAAATTTCAGGACGAAGCCCTTTCGCTTTCACAAGCTTCTCCTACTGGTTCTCAGCTTTCGGCTCATCCCCAAGTCTAGGAACCTTTTGGTTGCTACCCTCTTGATGTTCCCTTGTCGAGCAGTTCTGGCGGCAATGATGTCCTTTGCATTTCCAACATTTCACTGGCTGCTTCATCTTTACCTGCTCAATTTCCTTTGAGTCTTCATGCCTAGAAAGTTTCTTAATGGACCAATTGGGCAAATGCCTCATCATTGATCCACTTTCCTTTCCCTTATGGATTGCTCCTATAATTCTTTTTACCTCCCTTTGTAGACAAATAGAGTCCTGCAAAACCTTGTGGTTCATCTCATTCTGCTTTTTCTATATCTTGAGCATCTCCCCAAGATTTTCTTGGGTCTTGGCAATTATTTGAAGGAGACTTTCATCCAAGTGCAACAGCCTTTGATCTGCCGCCATGGTCAATGTGCACAACTGGTTTTCACTTTTCTCACCTATGAAATACATCATTGTAGTCCTTGTTAGACCAAGCATAATATAAGCATTAAAATCAGTCAATTAATTGCCCAATTGACACGGGTAATCCAAGTCTTATGGAGGAGACTTTCATGCTTTTCATGCCTTCCCAATGGGCACATGAGCTCATTCATGTCCATTCTTGGGCAGGGAATTAACTATTCCATAATTCACAATTTATTTTAAGCAATTAAACACATTCTACTTTTAGCCATACATGCATTCAACAATTTTATAAATGCCTGAGTTAAAAAAAAAGGAAAGAGAGAGCAATAAGAGTTGTTCCCCTCTTTGTCTTGTTCCATTCTGGAACCCACACCACCACTGTGGTTCTAATGCTCCTAGCCTCTTTCACTTCACCGTGAATGCTTGACCCACCCTTCTTGGTCATGGCACTTAGTGTCTATGGTCTATTCCAGACCTCTCAACCATGGAATCTCTCCACATGGTTTGTCCATAACTCTTGGCCGCTAGGACCTACACAGTCCCACTAGCACCCTCATCATTATTGCTCATGTTGAGCTCTTTAGTACGGTCACATGTCCGTATGCATCCTTAGGATGCCTTCATAGTCCTCGCTCCCAGCGATACCTATATTCAAACATTGAATGGATTCACATGTTTAGTTTATTCTCATCATTTTTTATCTCTAAACAAGAGCTTAGAAGATCATAACCAAATCATATACACATGTATATTTGTAATCAAGAAGCTGCAAATAATCCAATACTTATCTATATTGTGCGTCTCTTCTCTGGTCCATAGGGTCCTGCTTTGCTTTGCAAGCCTTGTAATTGCCTATGGACTTGGATGTTAGGTCAACATGCAGGCTGCTCCACAACATCAAATAGTTAATGTCCAGTCAATACACCTTCACGCCAACTTGGAAGGAAATTTTTACCACGACCATTTCTAGGTTAAGGCTCTACTATGGAGCCCTAGGCATATAACAACCCTATTTCCACAACACCTTCACAACA